>SRPU01000927.1:0-12661 GCA_018360185.1 Claviceps lovelessii
TAGCTAGAATAAATTATTATAGGTATAGCGTGCTTACACTAGCCCTAACCCTACTCCCTATTATTAGCTTTCTCTCTCTTTTTTTTTACCCCCTTCTCCTCCTTACTAATATAGCCCTATACTATAAGTAGGTAGAGCCTATAAACCTTTTATAAAATATTATTATATTTCTTTAGTGTATTAGTAATATAATAGGCCTATAGTAGTATCTTACCCTTAACTAAGGTTAAGGCTAAGATTACTATAGTACTACTAAATAGCTATGCTACTACTATAGTAGCTATCCCTACCTTTTTTATAAGTTATTATACCTTTTTTTAAATAGTATTATACTCCTTAGCCTGCCTTTAAGTTAATATTATACTAATACTATAATAATACTATATTTAAACTATAGTATACTTATATTAATAGGCTCCCTAAAGGCATAGAGATTTTATATATTTATTACTTACTTAATAGTCTCTTAGTATAATATAATATTTTAGTTTAGCTATAGTACTAATTAGCTATTAACTAGCTATTAATATAAATAAAGAGTAAAGCACTTATATTTAAATAAGTTTTTTTTACTTTTATATACTTAAAGTATATATTACTAATACTTATATAAATTAGAGATAGTAGTAATATAGGCTTAGGGGGAGTACTAACCTTTAGTGTAATAGTATTATTTTTTAATATCTCTAGCTTATATTAAGTAAGCCTTATAGGGCTAGTTCTTTAGCTAGCCTAGCTATATTATAAATTAGTAGTAGTAGTGCATTAGGTTAGAATTAGTACTTACCCCTAGTGTAATAATTTTATTTATAAATAGTATCTTTATTATTACTATAGTTAGTTAGAGGTAGTAATATAGTAGCACTGCTATAATAAAAGAATTAGGGGTATACTTATAATAAAAGTAATTAATAAAGAAGAAAGAAAGAAGAGAAAAAGCTAAAAATAAAGAAAAAAGGGTAGCTTTTATAATTATTTCTTTTTTCTTTATATAACTAATAGTTAGCTAGTAATTAATTTACTAATAGCTAGCTACTAGCTAGTATAGCTAATACTATAAAGGTATAAAAGCTAGTAAAAGGTTTTTAATAAAAAGGTAGTAGCTTAAAGGAAATAGTAAGGAATTAATATAGTGCCTAATAAAAGTTACTAAAGTAACTTAAAATAATATATAAACTACTCCTAAGGGTAATCCGCTGCTTTGCTATACCTCTACTAACCTATACTAATTCTAGTTCTATAATACACACTCTTTTATAATACTAGTTAAGTTTAGCTAGTAGTGTATATTTATATATAGTTAAAACTAGCGTAGGGCTACTATAGCTCTATAGCGGATACTATTACGGTTATATATAGGTTTTCCTCCCTGCTCTAGGGTTTTTCCTATATAGTTTTAGTAGCAGAGGTACTAGCTATTAGGCTTAGCCTAACTAGAGTATTAAATAATAATAATAATAAAAATATGTCCTTAGGGTTTGCCCTATAGATACAATGGGTCTCCTTACATGCCCCTCTCTTGCTCTGCTAAGGATCCGAGCCGCCAGCTTAAATCCATCACAATATGCGTTATTTACAAATTAAGAACCATTACCGTTTAAATCCAAAAACATTTAGACTAAATACGCGTTTGCTATCCTAAGGGAGCTCTAGGGATATAAATAAGTCTTTAGAATAGAATTAGCTAAGAATCTACCTATTTACTAAGATACTAATTATATAATTAATCTTAAACTAGGAACTAAACCTCTATATAGACTAATCTATCTATTATCCCTAGTAGAACTTTAAGTATTACAAACTTATTTAAATAAAAACCTAGAACTTAGTTACATTTAAGCTTTAAAGAGTCCTATAGAAGCACTAATTCTATTTATACCTAAGAAAGATAGTTCCTTATAATTATATATTAATTACTATAATTAAATAATATTACTATTAAGAATTATTATTTCTTACTGCTTATTTCTAAGATCCTAGACTATATCTTAGGAGTGAAATAGTTTTTAAAACTAAATATTAAAGAAGCTTATTATTATATTTAAATTGCTTAAGAAAATAAATAAAAGACTACTTTCTACACTTATTATAGTTATTATAAATATTTAGTAATGCTATTTAGGTTTATAAATGTATCTATAACTTTCTAATACTATATTAATTAAGCCCTTTATAGTCTTAATAATATAATATATATTATTTATTTAGATAATATTTTAGTTTTTTTAAAAACCTAAGAAGAATACACTATATATTTAAAATAAATTTTAAATTAACTTAGAGAAGCTAATTTATTTATATATCTAAATAAATATAAGTTTTATTAGTAATTAGTTAAATTCTTAGGATTTATTTTAATAAAGAAAGGGGTCTAAATAGATTTAAAATAAATTAAAACTATTAATAACTAGCCTAAACCTAAAACTTATTATAATAGCTAAGTTTTCTTAGAATTCTATAATTCTTACTAATAATTTATTTATATATATTCTACTATTATAGCATTATTAATAGCTTTCTTAAAAGGGAGTTAGAATAAAAAGAAATTAGAATTAGTATATTTAAAGGAAGAGAAATAATAAGTATACTAAACTTTTAAGTATACTTTTACTAAAGCCCTTTTACTATATTATATTAATTCTAATTTATTTATTTAAATTAAAATAAATATATTAAAATTTACAATTACTAGTATTTTATTTTAACTAGATTTATTAGGTATTTATTATTTAGTAGCTTTTTAGTCTTAAAAATTATAACTTACTAAAATATACTATAATATATTAAGTTAAGAAATACTAGCAATTATCAAGTTATATTATTATTAAAAATATTATATTAAGGGAGCCTCTATAGAAATTAAAGTATTAACTAATTATTTAAATTTCTAATTTTGAATAAAAACCCTAAAATTAAATAGAAAATAGTCTAAATAGTATATATTCCTTACTTTATATAATTCTATTATTTAATACTTAAAGGGGGCTATAAACTCTATAAATACCCCTTTATATTAGCTTAATTATATTTTTTATAAAGTAAAGAATACTAAAGAATTAATATTAGAATTATATATAAAGGTTATATAAATTAATATAGTATTTATACCTTAATTTACTAAAGTAAGAAAGTAGGTAAAGATTAGTGCTTTTATTATAAAAAAACTAATAAAGAATATAAAATTACTACCTTATTTTAACTAAATACTAATTAAATAAATAAAAAAGAATAAAAATCTTTATAATTTAAGTTATTTTAAATTACTATTAAATGTAATACTTAAAGCTTAGAAATCTAGTATATAGACCTAAAACTAGCTAAAGTAAGTCTATAGCTACTAGAATTTATAATAGTTTATAGACTAAAATAGAATTCTAAGATATTATAAATAAGTGTTTATTTTAAATATAAAAGCACTTAAATTAGTTTTATTTTAAATTTACTATAATAATCTATTAGTAAGCTATTTTAGTATAAAAATAATATAAAAACTCCTTAAATAAAAGTTTTATTAAATAAATCTATATATTAAAGTTAAAGATTATATTAAATCTTATAATATTTACTAAAAAACTATAGCTAAAAGATATAAACTATATAAAAAACTAGAAACTTTACCTATTTTAAATAAGCTTTAAATAAAAATCTTAATAGATTTTATTATAAAATTACTTAAAATAATTTAAAAGAAACCTATAGTTAATTCTATTATTATAATTATAAATAAATATACTAAATATATAATATTCTTTTCTATATTATGTTTAATTACTATAGTTAAACTAATAGAATTATTTTATAATAAGGTTAAACTTATATTTAATACGCTAAAAAGAATTATTATTAACTAAAGTAGTGTATTTACTAGTTAATTTTAGTTAAAATTATATTTTATTTTTAAAATTAGATACTAATTATTAATAGCATTTTATTCTTAAATAAATAAATAAATAAAAGGAGCAAACTAAATACTAAAATTCTACTTATATATATTTATTACTAAATTAGAATATATTTAGCTATTATTACTAAAAACTATATAATTTATATATAATAATGCTAATAATATAACTATAAATATAAGCCTAAATATAGTATTAATAGGCTATAACCTAGAATTTTAAATAATTAAGAATAATTCTTTAAAGAAAGAAGTATTTAAAGCTAAAAGCTAAGTATAAAAATTATATATACTAAAAAGTAAATTAAAAGTATAATAAATATAAATAAATAAATTATAGGCAAAATACTATAATTAAAAACATTAAAAAATAATTTTTAAAAAAGGGGAATTATACTTTTAAGTATAAAGAACTTATAATTTAAAGAAGAAAAATAGAAATTATTTCTAAACTTTATTAGCTTATTTTAAATTTTAAATAAAATTAAAAAATAGGTATATAAATTAGTATTACTAAATTAATTATTCTAAATATATAATATATTTTATATAAGTTTAATTAAAAAATAAACCTTTAAAAATAAAGAAGAAAAATAGAATTTACCTATTTTTAACCTAAATAATAATTCTAAAGAATAGAAGGTTAACTAAATTAAATTATATTATTTCCTTTAAAAGAAATTATATTACTTAGTTAAATAAAAGAAATAGCCTTTTAAATATAATTAATAGCTAAAAGCTATAGTATTATAAAATACTAATGAATTACTAAATAAATATTATATAATATTAACTAAATCTAAGAAGAGTAGGATTTATAAAGGTCTTTAAAAATATAGTAAACTATAAAAAATACTCTTTAAAATAACTTTAAATAATTCTTATAAAAATAAATAACTATTTATACTAGCTAGTATTTATTTATTATTATTTTTATAAAACTTTTATTTTTATTTTTTTATATAAAAAAAAATAATTAAATAATTACCTATTTATTTTTATTTTAATTTAAAAAAAAATCCCTTAATTTCTTAATCCACTAAAGTTTTAGTAAAAATTCCTTAGAAAGTTACAGTAAGATTAATATCCTCTATCTTCTTATTAAAACTAGCAATAGATTTAATAAAAATTAAGACTATTATTTAATATATCTATAAATAATAATTCATACTAATAAGACATAGCATATATTTACGCTAAAATTCTATTTAATCTTTAGCTAACTATTTCTATAAGAATTAGTCTAAATTTTACCTAAATTAAAAAAAAAACTTACTAATTTTTTAAATATTATAAATAAGACTTTATAAACTAATTAAGTAGCAAACACTTTACTATTATATTTATTAAGATTTTCCTAGGATTTTATTCTAAATTAGAATTATACTTTATTTAGGGCTTAAAAAAAAACCTATATCTTACCTCTAACTATTTCTAGTTAAAATAGAAGCTATTTTTATAGTAATAGTCTAAGATAAACTATATAAATATAGAAAAAAGATTATAAAAATGCTTCTATATTTATAGCCTAAATAATATAAAATTCTTACTAATAGAGAATATTATATTATATATAAACTTATATACCTAAATAAAATTATTATAATATATAAGCAATAATTATAGTACCTAAGTAAATTATTAAAAAATCCTTATAAAATTTAGTATAAATACTTATACTATAGTAAAAGTTTATGCCTAAAGTTTAATAATAGTATTTTATATTACTAGGGATATTTTTATAAAAAGTTAAAAAAAAGATAAATTATTTCTTTTTTACTATAAGTTTTAGAGTATTTAATATTATTTGTAGGCACTAAATACACTCTTTAATTTAGGTAGTAATATTAGTATCTTCTAATATTACTTTAGCTTAATTCTATATAAATTTACTTAACTTAGTATAAGTAAGTATAAAAGTTATAGCTAAATATAACTCTTTATTTTTTTTTAGGGTTATAAAAATAATCTAAATCCCTAAGGATTTAAATATAAAATTACTTAAATAAATTTTTTTAATAGCTTTTTTAGCTATTTTTTTTAACTTTTTCTCTTTATACTTTAGAGTATAATATTAAGTATAAGAAAGTAGAAAACTTAATTTATTATTTAATTTAATAGTAAATATTTTATTTCTTAAAGTAAAATAAATAAATAAAGAAAAAAGCCTTTAATTTAAACTAAAATTAATACTAGCTTAAAATATAGAATTATATTATAGTTTAGCCTAATATTTTAATATAAATTAGCTAATAAAACTAGTATTAAATATAGAATTAAATATAATTAAATAATAAACTAACTAGAAACTATTAATATAAAGATACACTATAAATTAAAGCTAAATTAAAATATACTTAATTCTTTAGGGCCTTAAAGAAATTAAATTGTTAATAACTTAGTTTTATTTAATTAATTAATCTTTTTAATTTCTATTATAATACTATAATAACCTACTAAATTACCTAATAATTTTAGATTTAAAACCTTTTAGGTTCTATTCTTTCAGGGCTTAATGCTAAAAAATAGTATATAAGGGGTTTCTTAAATAATTTAGATGTTATTAAATAAATTATATATAAATAAAAGAAATATTATAAATATATTAGGAATTAAAATAAAATTAATAAGAGAATTAAAGCATATAGAAAAAGGGAAAAATATAAAAACTTAAACCCTTTTACCCTACTAAATAGTATTATTAAGCCTATAATTATATAATAGATTAATAAACATACTAGTCTTAAAACAGTAATAATAATAAATAAATAAATAAAAAAAAGAGAAGAGAATTATAACCTAATTATATTAATATTAGGTTAATGCTACATTAAAGGGGGAATAATTGTTATGCCTATAGTATATATAATTATTTTAGCCTAAATATAGAATTCCTCTTTATATAGATTTAGTTATAATTCCTATAGGGATTAGTAGCATATAATTTATATTAAAATACTCTAGATATATCTATGTTAGGAATATATTATAGAAAGCTAACACTAATTCCTAGGGGATTTAAGAGAGAATCCTAGCTAGTAGAGAAAGTAAGAGAATAAGTCTTAGCTTAAATATATAAGTAGTCCTACTATTAATTATATATAGATTCCTACTATATTCGTCCTACCTAATCGCCCCTAATTCCTAAGCGACTAGCTTAACAGGAAGGGAATATAATTATACTAAAATACTTTATAATCTTTACTAAACTATAAGGAAACTTAGTACAACTTTTAATTGTAATTAAGTAAGACCTTATAAGTTTTTTAGGTATTATAAATAAACGTTTATATATAGCTTATATAGTAGTTATTTTATTATTATATTTATTAATATCTTTCTAGGATTTTATAATAAATTAGTATTAATTACATATATGAAGAAAACTTTACTTTAAACTCTTTCGAGTTATTTTAAATCTATCTTCTTATAATAGTTTAACATAGATTATATAAATAAGAAGAAAGTATTATAGAAATATTCTTAAATTTTTAGCTTAAGTAGTATAAAATCTCAACGTACTAATTAAATTAAGTTATAAATAAAGTTATATACCTTAATAAAATTATTATAATAAATAAATAAAAGTTAGGACATCTAGAAAATTCTTAAGATATTATTTAAGATAATTCATTAAATATAATAATAATATATTGTGTCGGGGCCAGAAAGACATACACCTTAGGCGGGTGGAAAAGAGGTTATTACAATAACTCAGAGCAATGGACCTTACCATAATATAATTAAACTATTTAATTAAATAATATAAAGAGGTTCTAAGGTCTTAAATAGCTAAAAATATTATTTATTTTCTATTCTTTTTAATTTTAGTGTAGGTATAAAGGCACTTATTACTATAATATTTTTATTAATATAGTTATAGTTACTACTATATTAAGAATATTTCATATTTCATTATAAATCTTTTATTATGCCTAGCCTTTTAATAACTTAAACTATTTAATTAAAAGAAAATCTAACTATTTATATCTTTTTTTCTATAGGTTTCCCTCTTTTACATGCCCTCTTATACCTTTATAATCTAGAATATAACAGGGAGTATAGTCGCGTTTATGGGCACACTGCCCTTTTAGTGTTGTGTTCGCTTTCCCCCCGTCTCGATATATACTATAAAAAAAGTACTAAATAATATATAATAATAATATTTAATGCTATAAAGTATATCCTTATATACAGTTAAAAAAGAAATAAATTATCTCTTTTTTACTACTATTTTTAAAACATTTAATATTATTCTTAGATAGTAAATATATGCCTTTATATTTATAGAAATATTATAATTATTGGAAACTTTTTCTATATAATTTAATATAAATTTATTAGATTTCATATATAAAGAGTAGTAACTAAAAGTAATTAAAAATCTGTTTTTAAAGTTACAAGAATAATTAAATTCTATAATATTTAAATATAGTATTACTAATATATATATTTTTAATACCCTTTTTAACTAATTATTCTATTTTTTTATTTTATATTTTTTAGTATAATAATAGAACTAAGAAATAATTAAAGAATTAGATTTACCCCGTGGTGCAGTGGTTAAGCGTTATAGAAAACCTTGTTACTTTTCTTATATAAGCTAGAATTATAGGGGGGTTATAGGTTTAATTTCTATATAGAGTATAGTTTTTCCTTAGTATAGTAGGGGCTATATAATAAAGAAAAACTAGACTCTAATTAGCTAGAAAAGTAGGGGCTTTTCTAGCTAATTACTAGCTTAGTAAGCTAGAAAAGTAGGTCTGGTCCCCCTACTTATCCTAGCTTACTAAGCAATGCGGATTAGCTACTTCTATATTATAAATAAGTAGAATACCCCCTAGCTCTTAGGTTGTAAAGCTAGTTTGCAGCTATAATTACTAGAAAAAAAAATATAGAATAAGGAAATAAAAGTAGAGACGTAGGGAAGGTTATAATAGGATAGTGGGAGAGGGTAATCTAAAGGAAACCGGATTTTATAGAAGGAAAGCGGGCTTTAAAGAAGTTATTAAAAATGTATTTAGTAAGGTTTTTTATCCTATTAGGCAACTAACTAATTAGCTAGCAAGCTAGCTAATTAGTAACCTAATAAGGTTTTCCTTAACTAGATAAAAAAAAAATTCAGGAGCAGAGGTTCTAGATACGGCTAAGCATAAATTGCTTAGACGGCTAGCGTAATAAACAATACAATACAAAGAATTAGATTTATCACTTAAATTATTAATATTTAGTATTCCTGTTATACTAAAATTATTTAATACAAAAAGGGGCTTTTAATTTAGAGTTAATTTATTATTTTACATTAAAGTAGTATTTTAATATATCCTAGCTTATAATTTAGCAGCTAAATAACTAATTTACCTAGAACATTTTAATAAATTAAATATAATGAAGTAGTTAATGAAAATAATTTAATTAATAAATAAATTATAAGTAAATTAAAATTTAAAGATATTTATATCTAATTTCTAGACACTATAAGGAAACTAAAGTTTTAATAATTTAAAATTTTTTAGCTAATTTATAATCTTTAATTCTATTATAATTATATAATAACTACCTATATCACTTTATAATTTTAGCTTTTAAACTTTATAAGTCCTATTGTTTAAAAATTAAGCACTTAAAAATAGTATTTTAGCTATTTTTAAAGCTATTTTAAATATTGTTTTAAATATAAATGAAGGTTAAATAGAAATTTGTTTAGAATTTATTATAAATTTAAAGAAAAGAGATTCTATGAAGCAAAATCTTTTTTATAAAGATTTTAAAGTATATAAAATAAAGAAAAACTATTAACTAAAGTATAAACTTAAAGAAAATAAATTATCTAAAAATAGGCCTATAATATCATAGAAATTAAAGATATTATAGGCTTTTAAATAAATATATAAATAAAATAAATAATAAATTATTATTTAATTAAGCTAATATTAAGTTAATATTATATTAAAGGGGGAATAATGATTATACTCTACAGTGTATATACTAATTTTATCATAAATTCTAAAACCCTCTTAATATATATTCAGTTATAAATTAGTTATAAATTCTATAGGGGTTTAGTAATATATAATGTATATTAAAATACTCTAAATATAGTTATATTAAGAATAAATTATAGAAATCTAGAATAATTTCTACGGAATTTAAGAAGAAACTATTACTAAAATATAAAAAAGAAGAATAAGTTTTAGTTTAAATATATAACTAGTCCTATCTTTAAATATATATAAATTCCTATTATATCTATCCTACCTAATTGCCCCTAATTCCTAAGTGACTAGCTTAACAATAAATTATAACACTAAAGTATCCTTTTATCATGGACTAACTGGATCAATACCTAAATAGTAGCCTTATAGGCACCAAAGGGATAATTACTAGGTATATGTTATGGACTAGCCTAGATAGCTACTGCGATCTAGTGTTAATAAAGTTATTATTATCTATAAAGGGGAAGGGAAGACTACTATCCCCCTCCTCTATATATATGCTATATATATAGTATATATCCTTAGGGCTTACTTTATAAATACAATAGGTCTCCTTATATACCCCTCTTTTACTCTACTAAGAATCTAAGCTACTAGCTTAAATTTATTATATAGCCCCTCTGCTTACGCTACCTCCTAGCTATTAGCTAGCTAGTAGCTATTTAAGTAATAATAATAATATAAAAATATTAGTAATACACTCTAATAGGCAGAGCTATTATCCTAACTAGTTATAATATAGTATTTATTAATAATAAATAAACCTAAAAATAGAAATCCTAAAATCCTAAATTAGCTAGCTAATTATATACTAGCTATTAACTATAAATATTATATTTAGCCCCTAGGTTCCTATAAATATAAGTTTTATATTATTTTTTTATTTTATTTTTTATTAATACTTAGGTTTTTATTTAAAAGCTTATTATTATTATTTTACCTTTAGCCTATCTTTATTTTTTTTTTATTTTTTTTTTTTAGTATTAATTCTTTATTACTCTTTATTAAATTCTTTTAGTAAGCCCTTTTACTTTTATTTACTATTTTAGGCACACCTAGCTAAGTATAGTAAGAATATAGCTACTACTACTAGTGCTCTCCCTTCTTTTCCCTTACCTTTAAATAGCTACTATATTTTAAGCTACTATAAGGTAAAAAGTAACTTTAAGAATAAGTTATTTACCTTTATTAACCTTTTTAATTTAAATATATAGTATTTATTCTATATTATATATATATTTAATAATAGCTTATTCTTATATATTTTAGGCTTAGTATATTTCTATAAGAAGTGTAGAAAAAGAAAAATAATATATATATAGAATATTATTATATTTACTTAAAGTTTTACCTTATACTGCCTTACTTATAAAATAGTAGTAGCTATTTATTATAATAAAGCTATAAAGGCATTATATATTCTTACTTATAATGCTATTAATAGTAAGTGGTAAAAGGTTATATTAACTAAGCCTTTTAAGGCTTTATATACCTAATTTATAACTACTTTATATACTATTAAGAAGTATACTATACCCTTTATAGCAATTAGTTTCTTACCTCTACCTACCTTAACTTATTTAAAGTATTTTTAGTTTATTACTATAAAGATACTTAAATATTCCCTGCCTACTATTATTATTAATTTTACTATAATTTATTCTTTAAAAACTAGTATTAATTATACTAATATTTAGTTATTTAAGGTATAGCACTAGGTTAAATAATTAATGCCTATATATTAAGACTTATTTATTAATTTCTAGGTATATTAAAATGCTATATTTACCCCTTTTCTACTTATTAATAAGTATTTATATATATTTATACTATCTTTTACTACTCTTTATAAAGTTATATTTACCTTTTTTAAAAGCCTTTTTAAACTTTTATTATATTATTTTTTTAATCTCTTTAAAAGTAGGTTTACCTTACTATTTTACCTTAGTTTTTTAAACTTATTTTAATTACTACCTACTTTTATTATTATATTATTACTACTACCCTTAGCTAGTTTTATTTAAACCTAAGGTATAACTAGCTTAGGGCTAATAAACCCTTTCTTATTTACTATAAGCTAGAAGTTACCTTTATTACCTAATCTTAACTTACTCTTTATAGCTATATTTATTAAGTAATATAAAAAAAAAAAGAAAAAAAAGAAAAAAAAGATTTATTTAGGTTCTTTATTTACCTTACTAAGGGATAAGTAGTATTAAAGTATAAAAGTATTA
The DNA here is from genome assembly GCA_018360185.1 of Claviceps lovelessii. NCBI lineage: Eukaryota > Fungi > Ascomycota > Sordariomycetes > Hypocreales > Clavicipitaceae > Claviceps > Claviceps lovelessii. The sequence continues at coordinate 12,132 of SRPU01000927.1, forward strand.
GGGCTAGATTAAAGCCTATATAGGGACTATTATTATTAAAGTATATATTAAATAGTATATTATATAAAGCTAATTAAGGAATATATTATACCTATATTAGGCTATTATTATAATATATATTGCCTTAATATAATTTAAATAATATTAAAGCTTTAGTATTCTTTAGGTTTTTAAGTAGTTTTTATATTAGTTATGTTGAAAACAACGGGGTTATTTACAGGGGATTCCTCACTATTAGTGCTATAATTATAGCGCTTATAGAAGCATCTTATAGGGGGGCTTTGCTAGCTAGCAAAGCCAGTGCAAGCCAGCAAGCGTGCGCGCGTGCGCGTAGCATAACCACGGAAATCTAACTAAAGGTTACGTGCATGGAGCTTATAGCTGCAAGGTCTCTATAAATCTTTACTTTTTAATTTTTTCTACCCTTCTATACCTATTTTAATAGCTATATAGTTAGGCTAATAGCTATTAGGTATAGGGCTAACTTTAAATTAAATTTATAAAGTAATTAGTAAAGCTATAAAGAAATA
>SRPU01000928.1:0-12660 GCA_018360185.1 Claviceps lovelessii
TCTTCCGATTTAACACTATCCACGGTCTCGGATGGATGGGAAATTGCCCGTGGGGCATCATTCTGGAATTCTGCAGCAGATGTGATGTCATATATTTCCTTTAAATCTCCATTAGGACGGCAAAACAACGTGTTGACATGCATGTGCATGCATGCACGCATGGATATTGTATGTCTCCGTTTTGTATGTATGTCCATGATTCGCGAATCCATACATATACTCGCCCTCTCCCCGGCCTATAGTCCCGCCAGCACAATGTGCCCCTATCGCCAGGACCAAAACAAGGCAAAATCTCGATGGCATCGCCGATTCCGGATGTCCGAGGGCCATTCTTAATTTGCCTCCCCCGTGCCGATGTTGATCGAACCGAGCCGTCAGGCTCCACCAGAAAAGAAAAGCGGGAGGAAGAAGAAAAACGACAGCAAAGATGACGTGCCGGGTTGACAGGGGTCTTGTTTTATGTCCCGCTGGAAATCCAGAGGGCACGGACGAAAGTTTTCGGATCCGAGCGAGCTTTCCTTCTTTTTTCTTTCTTTCCTTCTTTCTTTTTTGTGTGTGTGTGTGTGTGTGTTTTAATTGTTGTTTGACACGGTCTGTGGGGCAGCTGGGCCTGTCGGCGGGGGCGTGTAAGAAAGAAGTAGACTCGGAAGTCGATACGGCCGAGGCGTGGAAGGGGGGGGGGGTGTTGTTTCTGCATCCGGGTGTAGAAGTCTTTGTTGTGGGTTTGGATGAGTTGCTGTAGGCAGTAGAGACTAGATTGAAAGAGAAGCGAATAGCGACGAAGAAGAAGAAGAAGAAGAGAAAAAAAAAAAGTCAGCGCTTACATCACGAGCCGGGGGTCTTTTGTCAACGGTGTCTGGTTTTTGTCTGTAAATCAAGATGATGGTCAAGAATCACGGTGCCGTCGAGAAGAGCATTCCATCTCGTGTCAAAGGCCCAGGAATAAGTCCGCAAATCGGTTGCATGTGAATTGCACGAGTATACCAAGAACTCAAAAAGAACAGAAAAAAATTTACAACAATTTGGAGGGAAAAACTAGAGATTAATTTCAAGGACACCATTGTTGGGTCCCGCACACACTTCGGGTCACGTGGTGCGGCCACCCACTTTGGTGAGGTTGCCCGCCTGTGAGCCTTAGCTAGTTTCTTTTCTTTATTATTACACACTTTAGATAGAACCTCTATAGCTATAATAGCTTCTATCTTTACTATTACTTTTCTTCTTCCTTAAGTTATATCCCTTACGTAAGCTATAATATAGTAGTAATTACTGCTTTCTACTAATATAAATTTTTTCTATTTAGATTATTAGTTATACAGCGCCGCTAAGGGACCTAGTTAAGATTCTTACTCCCTATAACCCCCTTATTTTAATATTTAAAAGAAAAATTCTTAGTTAAGCTTTCTACTTCTATTACTTTTATTATTAATATTCTAATAGTAGCTTTGCCTAATATAGTATAGGTAGAGCTTCCTGCTCCCTACCTATCTTTAGTTATTAACTCTAAAGATACTATTAAATTAAATAAGTTTCCTTAGTAAAATAAAAAGAAAATAATATTAGCTAAAAGACCTTTAGTCTCTTTAAGTTCTAGGGAAGGTATCTTTTATTATATTAATAATTCTTAATAATAAAAGAAGGGCTTATATATTTTAGAAGAAAACCTATTATATACCCTATATTTAACTAATTTAAATATAGTTTTTTTTACTTTTACCTTACCTTTTTTTATTTACTTATAAAACTTAAACCTTTCTTTTATTTATTTATTATACTATACCTATTTCTAGATAATAAAAACACACTAAATCTAAGCATTCTTAGGATTCTAAGGGCTATTTTATTCCTTTTAAATATATGCTTAAAGAAGTAATTAGGTTAATGCCCTTAATAATAATAGTTTCTTTAATAATTACTAGCGCTCCTTCCTAGGCTATAAATTTAGCAGCCTTTAAGTAAATAGGTAAGGGTAACCTTAGTAACTAAACATTAGTCCTTACTCCTTTTACCTTAATTCTATCTCTATTTATTTCTCTTTCCCTTTAGTATAATAGTCTCTTATTAGTTAGAAATACCCTAACTATAAAATATATTTATTTTATAACTTAATATAATTCTTATCCTTTTTCTCTCTTTTACTTACTATTAGGTACTAGATTAAAGAAGAATTTAATAATTTCTAGGGCTTAAAGATATTTATTTACTAAGGTAAGAGTATTATTAAAATATATACCCCTTTAACTTTCTAAATTATTTCCTTCTACTTTAATAGTTTTAGGAGTTTTCTTAATAAATCTAAATTAGCTTTATTTTACTAAGCTGCCTATAGTTTTAAATTCTAATTTACTACCTCCCCCTTTTAGTCCCTTTTAAAGTTATTAGAAATCTAGGCCCTTTATTCCCTTTTCTTCCTTAATTTCTTTTTTAATTCTATTTCCCTTCTTCTTACTAAAGGGTTCTTTATATATTATTTTAGTTAGTCCTTTAACTATTCCTATTTTATATTAATTTTTATTCTTCTTACCTATAATACTTAATAGAATAACTTACTTAAATATTATAAATTCTTTTAGTTAAAGGTTTAGAAACTATTATTAGGGTCCTCCCTATTCTAGTCTTAAGAATTAAGCTAAAGCTAAATCTTTTAATATATTAGGTAGGTAGGATAATTTACTTAATTAAAAGGCACCCCCTACTAGGGATAAGGGGAAGTAGCTAGCTTACCCTAGGCTAGTGTAATTTAAACTTTAAGATACTACCTTAGGGCCTAGACTCCTATATAGTAGATCCTAGTATCTATAAGATGCGATTCTTATTTAATTAGCTATGCTAGAGACTAATACTAAATAATTTTTAAACCTCTTGCTATTATTAATAAAGAAACTATTAGAAGCTTTTTTAATAATAGCTAGAATAATATCCACTAAGGATTGCTATACCTTAGAAAACTAGGTTAAGTAGGACTTAAAAAGTAATTATTCTCCCCTTTTTAAGACTTTTTATATAACTACTATTTTTAAGCATTTTCTTTTAGGTTTTAATTAAAATAATAATAAAGGTAGTAACCTATTAAATATCTTACCCTAGCTAAATAACTATTTTAGAAACTATTATAATTACTTATTAAGTTAGTAACTAACCTTTCTTTCTCCTTTATTTTAAAAGGCGCCTAATTCTAATTATAGGGGGTACTAACTAGATTAAAACTACCTCTATTCTTATAATTTTAAGGTTAACCTTTTAGTATATAACTTTATTAATTAGCCTATTTCTACTTATATAAATAAGGTTAACTAGCTATTAAATACCTTTAGTTAGGATGCTATATTATAAAATATAGTTCTAAGCCTTTTATCTAAGCCTTAATTAAATAGTTACTACTAATTTATATTCTTAGATTATAGCACTAAAGCTTACCTTTAGTTTAATATAAATCTATAAAAGACCTTACTTACTTAATATTTTTAATAAAATAAAGGTTAAATTATATTATAGGCTAATAAGCTTTATTATTTCTTTAATAAAAAAGATAATTTATTTATTTAGAAATATATTAATAAGAAGATTCTATTATATTATAAAGCTAGTAGCGTAAATAAGGATCTAACTGCTTATTACTTAGCTTATAATTTAGACCCTATACTAGTAGCTTTAGTTAATTTTATATATAAACTATTAACTATTAATAATATTTAATAATAACTAATATCTAAGTATTTTATAGCTTAATATTAATAGCTAGCCTAATAGTAATAAATTAAAGTTATAGTTTAAATAAACTACTATTAAAGTGCTTATAGCCCCTACTACTTATTTAAGGGTAAATAATAGGGTTTTTATATAAATATACTGAATAAAGAAAAGCAATTAAACTACCTAGCTATCCCTTAATTCTATAGTAACTCCCTAAACACTAGCTATAGAAGTAGGGATAAGTTTTTACTAGCCCTTAATGCCTCTTTTTATTAGAATAGATAACCTAATAAATTTAGAATAAATAATTCTAAATATTTTTTAGATAAGTTAAATAAGTAATAAGATAGCAACTATAATTATAGGGACTATAGAGATTATTATTATATAATATACCTTAAGCCTAAGGAGTATAAGAAGATTTTCCACTAGAAACTATTAAATTAAGTAGTGTAGGCATATATTATAAAAATAAAGCATAGAATAAAAATTAAGGAATGCAAGGATACCTCTTATCCCTTTCCTAAAGATCCAGACTTATATAACTTCCCTAGCACTAAATTTTTAAACTATAATAATACTTCTTTAAAAAAGAATAGTAATTATTAGGGGATAATATTTTGCTATCCCTTTTAAATTCTCCCCTTATATTATTATTTAATAATAAAAACAATATAGCATTACTAAGGACTTTCTTTTTTAAGCTACTTAGCCTACCTTTAAATACTTTTATTAATATTCCCCTTTATACTAAGTCTAAAAATACTTATATTTTCTCTATTTAAAAGGAGGTATAGGAAATTTTAGCTTATTTATAATTATATAGTGTTATTTATACTTCTTTTACCTTAGTAGAAGTTATTTATAATATAGGCTTTAGGATATATATAGTCTTAAAACCCTTTTTTTAAGAGTATTACCTAGAAATTAAGTAATAATAAGTTTCCCCTTTCCCTATTATAGGCATAGAAGGTAAGGTTATTTATAAGAGAATAATTAATCTTCCTTTCTTTTTACTCTCTATCTTTAGCGTCTCTATAAACTTTATAGTAAATTACTTTATTATTAATTCTCTTTCCTATAGTATGCTATTAGGTAATTTCTTTCTATAAAAATATAAGTTATATATTAAATAGGGCGCTAAGATAGATAATAACTATCTTTGCCTAGATAATGGCTGCTAATTTATAGTTTCTTATATAGGCTAGAATTAGCTAGGTTTAGCTTACATTTAGCTAGTAAATATCTATATAGTAAACTAAGTAGTGCTTAGCCTAGGTAAGTATAGTGCTATTCCTCTCTAAGTAAAGCAACTACTAGTTACTATTAAAGGCTATATCTTAGAACCTTATTATCTTTAGGACATTACTAATTATAAAATAGTAAGTTTGCCTTTTAGAATAATAAATAGTTAGGTAGACAGCATAGATATATTTATATTTAGATTAGCTCCAGTCTATATCTAAAAAGGCTAATTACTTAGTAAATATATGCCTAACTATATTATGATTAACCCTTATGTCTTCAGCGCTAATAATAAATATAGCATTTCTCTTGCTTACCTTCTTAGTAATAACTATCTAGAAGAAGAGCTAAAGGACTTATAGTAATTAGATAGGTATTCTTTTTATTTACCTCTAGAAGAAAACCCTCCTAATTTTAATAAAGCTAATATTTTAAATTATTAGGGACTAGAGTATTAATGTCAAGGCTGGATACGGGATACTGCTTAGTGGAGTGAAGACTAAGACACAGAAGATGCACTGCGACGTAGCTGCTAGGTAGGGGGTAGTGCTTAAAGGTATAAATCTCTGCCCTATTATATAAATGTGCACGCTTCTCCTTTTATATGCCTCCTTAGCGCGCTACTAGGTTATAGCAAGGGCACTATATGCCTTATAACTTCTATACCCCCTTAGGCCTTATAAGGCTAGCTATATATAAAGCCTTAGGGAGAAATAGTTATAATAAAATACCCCCTCTTTCCTTATAATTGCCCTTAATTATAGTCTTATAGATAGGTTATAGCTTACTTACTACTTATTAGTAGCTTCTATAATAGCTTTGCTTCCCTTAGTATTATACTTATTCCCCTATAGAGTAAAGACTGCCTTTTATTACCTCTTCTTAGTAATTTATAGTTACGCTAAAAGCTTACTGCTATTTTACTATTTACCTAAAGCCTTTATAATAGTTTTACTACCCTTAGTATTATACTTATTCCCCTATAAAGCAAAGACTGCCTTTTATTACCTCTTCTTAGCAATTTATAATTATACTAAAAGCTTGCTACTATCTTACTATTTACCTAAGGTCTTTATAATAGCTTTACTTCCCTTACTATTATACTTATTCCCCTATAAAGTAAAGCCTGCCTTTACTATTAAGCTTATTCCCTTATAAAGCTAAATCTAAGAATACCCTTACTTCTTATTACCTATTTTACTAACTACATTTAGTTATAACTTTAACTAGTATACCTTTTATAGGTTAGGTAACTACGCTACTACTACACTGCTTATTAAGGGCATTTTCTTTATAAGCATCCTAATTTGCTAGCTTATAGTTATTATATTATAGCATTATCTTCTAGCCTTATTTTTTCTAAAACCTTACTTTTTCTTATACTAAGAAGTTATAGCAATATAGTAGTATACCTACTAGGCATTATAATTTATCCTCTTTTTCCCTTATCTTACTTACCTAGCCTTTAACTTATTTAAGTATTCTATTTTTCTTTTACTTTATTAATTTAAGGCTTAAAGTAAGCTATAGTAATATAGCTAGCTTCTTATATAATTATTATAATAGCTTTAATTTATTATATTATAAAAGGGGATAGTTTAATATAGCTAGCCCCCTCCTTTCCTAGGGTATTACTATTAAGTTAGAAACTTACTTTATTAGTGTAGCTAGTAATAGCTACTAATATATAGCTAGGCTGCTATTGCTACGCTATAATTCACTAATTTAAGTATATTAATTGCCTAGTTAGGATTGCTTTTATATATAATGCCCTTATCTTTATAGGCTCTCTAATAACTATAAAAGCACCCTTTTCTTCCCTTCTTTTTCTACCTTTTTTTCTCTATTATCCTTATTACTAACTATAAGTCTTTCCTTCTTTATAAGCTCTTAGTAAGGTTACTGCTTTTTTTTTACTTTCTTTTCTTTATTTTACTAATCTTATTCTTTTAATTACTACTTATTACTTTACTGCTTACCTTTACTTTTATAATAAGCCTCTTCTCCTCTTATTTTTTTTTTTAATAAATTTTCTATAAGTACTTAGCTATCTCTTTGCTTTTTTATTACTAATCTTTAGCTAGTCCACTATAGCTTTTAAGAATTACACTCCTTTAATAAAATACTATTACTATATTATTATAGAACTTAATTCTACCTTTAATATTATAATAGTTATAATATAAGTACTTTATACTTTATTAGTGGCTATAGTTTAATGCTAATAGCTACACTCTTACTGCTAGTAAAGAGAAACTTCCCTGCTTACATTATAGGCATTAGGTTTATGCTTAGAAGTTATAGCTTAAAGCTCCTATTAGTAATAAGGAGGAATATAATTTGTAGCTATAGTATATTATAGCTAGCATGCCTATTTCTATAGTATGCAGCCCCTTTAATAGTAAGTAACTTACTATAAGGTAGCTATTATTCTTTTATTAATATATTTTCTTTTTTAACTTATAGAGGTAAGTATAAAATGCGCTGCCTATAAGCATAATAATAAAACTTATTTTTATATAAGAAAACCCTTTCTTTTTCTTTAGCCTATATTTTTACTTAAGTATTGCTACTAACTTACTATTTCTTCTTAGTAAAATATATATTAAGTATATTTTTACTATAAAGTCTTCTGCCTTATAGAGGAGAAGACTAATAACCTAAAGTATTACTAAATTTTAGTATAGTTTCCTAGTGCTTCCTATAAGCCTGCTGCTAACTTACTACTTAAGGTCTACTTACTACTATTTTTATATTAGACCTTATATTTAATAAGTAAAAAAATACGGATAAGCTAGGATATACTAAAAGGGTGTAATTATTATATAAGCTTGCTGTAAAGTAATAGCGCTATTAAAATGTAGTAATTTAGTAGCTAATATTTATAAACTAGTTGCTTATTTCTATTAACTAGTCTAATTACCTATAGTTTATTTATAAGAACCTTTACCTAGTAAGTTTTTCCCTTCTCTTTTTTTTTTTATTATTTTATTGCTACTACTAACTCTCTACTAGGTTATTAGTTATACTTTATCTATATACTTTAGGTTTAAGTAAACTAAAACTCCTACTACTACACTGCTATGCCCTATTAGGCTATGTATATTTCTAGAGGTGCTATTTAATTTAATAGGGAATTTAGCTAGGGAGGAGAATAAGGAAGAGGAATTATAGTAGCAATATTACTATATAGAAATAGTATGCTTAATGCTTTTCTTTTTTATTATTTTTTTTTTTTTTTTTTTTTTTTTTTTTATTATATAGCTTTACTTAACTAAATAGACTTGCTTTTACTAGAAGAGAAATGTATGCTTTCTTTATTAATTTATTTTACTTATAACTATACTACTATCTAGCTATATATTAACTGCTTATAATCCCTAATTATATCTTTTAAAGTAAAGTCTCTTTATAGTACCTATAAGTTTTCTATTTTATTATAGCCTTTTTACTTTACTAGGTATTTTTGCTACTTACCCTTATATTTATAGGTTATAATTCATTCTACCTTATATACCTTAGTATTCTCCTTAAGAGGTAGCTATACTACTACTGCTTTTTTTTAGCCTAGGTTACCTTTAAATAGCTTAAGGCTTATAATATTAAATATATTATATAGTCTTAGGGTTAGAGGTAGTTTAAGCTAGTAAGTAAGGCTATAATGCCTAACTTTTTTAGTAATTTAGTAAGGTTTTAAATATTTTACTATAAGCTTCTAGCTTAGTTGCTATAAGTTAATGTTTTTTATAAAAAAAAGAATATAGTCTTTAATATTAAAGTCTATTAGCTTATACTTAGTATTATAGTATTTTATATACTAAGCTTAGGTATTACTAAATAGCTGCTTTATCTCTATATATTTAGCTTATAGTTTTTTTACTCTAACCTTAGTACCTTAATTAATAATATTTAATAGCTTTATTACTTAGTTTAGTTCTCTAGGTTTATACCCTTATAGTAACTCTACTAGTATATAGCTATAAGCTATATAATAGCTAGTATTATATATAAATTATATAAGAGCTAAGTAATTAAGCTAGTTAGTTTATTTTATACACCTAAAGGCTTATAAATAGTATTCTAAGATTTAGTTTATTCTTTTAGTTTAACTATTAGTTTAAGGGTAAAATATAGTGCTAAATAGCCGCTTAGTTGCTAAAAGGTAGTAGAAAGTTCCCTAGAATTTACTAGTAAAAACTATACCTTTATTACTTATAATACTTTTTAGTGTACTATAGTTATAAAAGATATTTTTAATAAAAATAATTACTAAGTTACTATTAGTTACTTTTATAGTTATAGTAATATATAGCGTATACTTAGAAAATCTATTCACTACTACTAAAATTATATTATATATCTTACTATTTGCTTATTTAACTAAAGGTAAGCTTATAATAAAGTCTATTAAGATTTCTTAGAATAGTCTTTTTAGCATTAATAGCATTACTAGCTTGCTATAAGGTTAGTGCAACCTTAGCTTATTAAGCTAATAATTTATATAATTACTAATATAGGTTTTAATATTTTATCTTAGCTCTAGCTAGAAATATTAGCTTATAACTTATTTAATAGTTTTACTAACTTTATAATAGCCTGCTATAGGATTATTATAAGTTAGCTATAAAATTTTACTTTTTATTTTAGCTAGAATATATGCCTAGCCCTTATATAGTAGCAGTCTATTTCTATTAACTATTTAGGTAGTACTCTTTAGAGATATTAATATTTTACTACTACTTAGTAGCTTTAATTGCTGCTATACTAAGGCATCCCTTAACTATATAGACTTTAAAGTCTTAAATATTAAAGTAACTAATTCCTTATAGTTAGCTTTATTAAAGATTAACTTAAAAGAGGTTTTCTTAATAGCTAATAACCTTATTATAAGCTTTTAGTAGGTTCTCTCCTTAGGTAAAAGTCTACTATATAATAGGTAGAGCTAACCTAAGTGCTTTATAAAGTTAAGGGAATGCTTAGTTTTATTTTTTAAGATTCTAATATTTTAGCTACCTGTGATGGATTCGAGCTGGCGGCTCGGATCCTTAGCGGAGCAGGAGAGGGGCACGTAAGGAGACCCATCGCACCCATAGGGCAAACCCTAAGGACACACACCGTATATATATAGCGCACACATAGAGGAGGGGGATAGTAGTCTCCCCTTCCCCTTTATGGTTAATAATAACTTTATTGACACTAGATTGCAGTAGCCATCTAGGCTAGTCCATAACAATTATTAACCATCACGACGTTATTCACGATATCCGTTCACGTATATACGACACAATGGACCCTCAGTATCACAAACAGGTGGCCCGATTGGGCGACGTGTAGGACTTGCACTACCTCCACAAAACCATCGCTTCGATGGCGGCTTAGCTTAAAGAACTACGCCACCAAGCAGCCTTAACGAATCAGGCGTCCTATGTGGGTGCCTTAACGCATCCTGACTAGGTGCGACCTAAACGCAAACCGCTTCTGATGGGGAACCCTTACGATGGGAATAAGGCCTTATTCTAAGCTTGGCGGGGCCTTATGACACACAAGCTAGAGGCTGACTCGGACTTCATTAGTACCGACTATAATAAGTGGTTCCTTATCTACTAGAACTTATTGCCTAAGGTCCAGGCATGGGTTGCTCCGTTCTTCGAGCTTGGCGGCGACTACCAGTATGCGCCTAGTCGTTTCCTTGACTACCTTGATACTATGTTTGCGGACCCTTATCGGGAGGAACGCGCAGTTACGGAGCTGGACCAACTAGAGCAATGCCTAGACGAGCGGTTCGCTGATTTCTTCATCCGCTTCGAATAGAAGCTTTGCCTAGCCGGAGGTAGTACCTGGGTAGACGTAGCGAAACTCGCCTGGCTCCGAATAGGACTTAATAAGCGGATGAGAGACTGCTGCGTGGGTCGCGACATTCCCCGTTCTAACTATCTTGCGGCGGTCGCACGATACTGCAGCATTGCCTTAGACATTGATTTATATCAGATTGAAGAGCGTGTTAAGGCGCGCCGCCAGCCCTGGGGCAGACGCGACCACGAGGGCGATGTGGCTATGACGGGTGTTAACTCTGTAGGCTTCATGGGCGCTGGACGGGGCTATAAGTCCTCTGGTAAGGCTAAGTCTGGCGCGAGACCCGCGGCCGTTAAGGGTGCGGTACGCGCAATATGGGTCTTAGAAGATGTTATTGAACGCCGCAAGGCTGCCCAGCAATGTTTGCGTTGTGGCGGCGATGGCCACCGCATTAGAGGCTGTGCTCAACTCCCAGCCCACCGCCCTTTAGGAGGACCTGGGATTAGGGTCCTGGACGCCTCCAATAAGGAGGCCCTTAGCGATGAGGATGGTTCTGACTCGGAAAAAGACAGTCCTGCTGCGTAAGTCTTAGCAGCAGGACACGCATGGGTAGCGATGGCTCGCACCGCATCCACATCGGCGATGGCTCGAATGTTTATAGGGAGATAGAATATCATATAGAGGAGGCACCGTTCCTCCTTCCCCTCCTTTGTAATGGTTCTCAGTTCGTTAATGCTTAAGTGGATAGTGGTTGTGATAGCTATGCTGCCGTAAGCGAGAGTATGGTCTAAAGGCTGGGCCTCTAATGAATCCCCCTAACTTAACCGCGTACCCTAACCACCGCCGTAACGGTGATGAGGCGTGGCCACGCCGACACCTCTCAGCGGCCGCGAATCACTCATCTTGTGCGATTCGGGGCCGACCTGGACAGGTGGACGTTCCCTGTTGTGGCCTATGTTATCCCGGGTCTCTCGCAAGACTGCATCCTTAGAGCGCTATGGATGGCCTGGAACGATATTGCGCTGCACGCTGCTAAACGCCTGCTTGTTGTTCACGCGCGGGGCGGTCTGTAAATTCGCGCCTCCGATGCTTAAGACGTAACGTTGCCGACGATTGCCGTAATGGGCTTAGTATATGCTGGTCTGGCCCAACGTGCGTTGAAGTCGGACGAGGCAAGCAGTGTCATAGCCACAAGTCTGCGTGAGATTAACATTATCCTCGCTTCCACGGCGGGCCCGGCACCCTTAGAGAAAGACAAAGACCTCTCCTCATTGCCCAGTAAGCTGGCCGACTTTAAGGACCTATTTCGCCGCAAGAACGCCAGCGCCTTGCCTCCTCACCGGGGCCAGGCTAACCACCACATTTGACTACGACGCAATCCTGATGGCAGCATGCCGGACCTGCCTTAGGCACCCCTTTACAACATGCCGCGGGATTAGCTGTTGGAAATATGGAAGCAAATTGTAAACCTAATGGACAAAGGTTGGATTCAAGCCTCCTTCTCCTCGGCAGCTGCGCCAGTGCTATTGGTTAAAAAGGCGGGGGGTGGCTGGCGTTTCTGCGTAGACTATAGGGCGTTAAACAAGATTACAGACCAAGACCGTTACCCACTGCCGCTTATTAAGGAGACTCTGCGGTCCCTAGCCAGTGCCCAGTGGTTTACAAAATTGGACGTCCGCGCCGCCTTCCATCGCCTGCGCATAGCCAAAGGGGACGAAGCACTAACGGCATTCCGGACAAGGTTCGGCCTCTTCGAATGGCTGGTATGCCCTTTTAGCCTGGCAGGGGCACCTGCAATGTTTTAGCGGTACATTAACGGAGCCTTAGGGGATGCCCTAGGGGTCTATGCCACGGCCTACCTGGATGATATCCTTATCTATACCAGTGGCACACGCAAAGAGCACATGCAGCGCACTAGGGATGTCCTCT
>SRPU01000929.1:0-12594 GCA_018360185.1 Claviceps lovelessii
TTTTTTTTTTTTTTTTTTCCTTTTTTTTTTTTTTTTTTTAGTCGCCCGCTCCCAGGTTTTCATGACGGATCCGTTGAGGAAAAGGTCTTTGGTCGTTGGTGAAGCCAATCAGAAAGTCGGGTTCCAGAAAAGTCGTTTCGAATCATGGTGCAAATGTCGTTTCAGTGTATCTCATGTGTATGGTGGCCATTTGCGAAATGGTACTGCAGACATTACAGGTACGTAGTTGAGGTATAGGTATCCATCCATTCCAGTTGCAACATATTGCCATGTCTGTGCTTGGGGGTTCAAGCCTGAAAAGAAAAAGAGAAAGAAGAAAGAAAGAAAGAAAGAAAGAAAGAAAGAAAAAGCCAGCAATGACGCGAGTGTGACACGCTGGGATGTGACGCTTGGCGTAGACTATCTGCTTGAATAGCAAAATAAGCTCCTCTATTGTCAGCCACATGCCTGGACCGACCTATGGGTGTCCAGGGTCCAGCATAGCGAACTACATGTGGCGATGCCTATTATTGTTATTATTATTATTTTTGTTGTTGTTGTTGTTATTTCTCTCCTTCTCCTCTTCTTTTCATTTTAGCTACTTATCGTAGGCAGTTGTCGTCGAGGTCTAATTGTGGTCTCGAATCAACTGGATCATGAGCATTAAGCTCGCCAGTCTGCAGACACGCGTGCTTCCAGGTGAATTTTGCTGCGCATCAAGAGCTATCAACCAGCCTTCATCCGGCAGTTGGCGAGAGTGTGATGGACGTTTTTTACTCGAATCTGACGGATATTGCATTGCTGCGGTGGCCTCTTTGGCCTGTGACTGTGGATTGGGGACTCCGGCAGTGGACGCCAGGTATTCTTTCTACCTGGTTCTTTTTCCTTCCCCTTCCCCCCTTTTTTTATTTTTTATTTTTTATTTTTTTTTCATTATTTTACTTCCTACCCTATTCTCGGATCATGCCTGCAACCCCCGCCTTTCGCGTGGTGCAGCCACTTGGACGGCCCTCCTCGAGTAACCAACCAACCAGGCTGGGACTCAACCACGCCGCACCTGCCGCCTCCATTTCCCGACAGCATCTACAAGACATTCCGTTACACGACATGCTCTGATCATTGCAACGGCGATGCATCTTGCAACGCCGTCGTTTTCGGCTTACTTGATTTGATTCGCCTCCTTCGAGGACAACGGTGTAATGTGCGTATGCTTGTAGGCACGTACATACACTTTGGGACTCGTTGCCAATCGCACCAGATCCGACTCCAGCGCGTCGCATGCCAGTCCCTTCTCGCTCGCCATTACGGAGCCCATCTCGAACATACGAGAACAAAGTGCCCACCGCAAGGCAAGAGCAAGAGCCGACACACAAGTTCAAGACGACTTTGACGCACTCAATCGCGCATTAGCCAACCCAGTCCCCATGCTCGAGTGCCAAGTGGAGGCTACTTAGTATCCAACAACAGCTACTACGCTTGTGGGACACGCGACCGATCAGCTTCCCCAGTTCACAACCACACGCGTTAGGCGCTCTAATTGTCTCAAAAGAGGCTGGCACAATTGCAAAATCGATCCTTCTTATGGGGGACTAGCTCGACGGCGGAAAGCCCACATTTCTGAATCCTGTCAACTTTGTTCCGCCGGCCCCGTCATTTCTCTTCGTGTTGCTTTGACGAGCGGCTTTGAATTTCTTCCTTTTCCCCTTCTCGGGTCGTACTTTTGTACTTTATTTGTGTTATATACCGCATGGTACCATTGTGGTCCGGCTTCCATTTTGAACCATGGACAAAGGCAACGGCGTTGAGGCAGAAGCCTCAGAGCTTCGCCAGAGGCAGACCAAGGCTTCTTCGACAACTGACCAGCGGCAGACGGACTCGGGAGATGGGCTGATCTCCCGAAACGACTCGAGAGACCTCACGACCAAGTCTCCGTCCAAGACATACGGTCGCACTCCAGATGGCACAGGTGAGCGATCTGAAGTGCGGCGGTGAAGATGAATGAAGCAGCTTGCGAGTGTTTCTAGACCTAGCAGATGAATTGCCAGTCTTGGGACTAACACGACGTTGTATTTTCCACACAGTCTTTATTGTCCCCACCACCCACGACATGGTTTCCCAACTTCTGGATCCTCGACAGCCCAAGAATTTATCCGATGCCGCTGTGCTTGCCATCCTGGCTTGCATGATCCTCGCTGCTTACATGTTGCCAGCGGGTTGGAAACGGCCGGTTTTCGCGCTTACCTTCTTGTTCTGGAGAGGCTGCTATAATATTGGCATTGGAGTGTTACTCCATGTCCAATCCCACCACCGACGTCTCGTCACCTGGGCCAAGCGGTGGAAGCTCTTCGAGGAGCCGAGTCGAGGTCGCAACCCTCGACCGTGGCTTCATAAACTCCTCAAACGAGAACTCGAAGCAAAGATACCAGAGGACTATGAGTTTGAAAAGGCGCCCATCGAATACAACACGTGGCTAGTCTTCCGACGGGTTGTGGACTTGATTCTGATGTGTGATTTTGTGTCATATTGTCTCTTTGCCATCGTGTGTGCTCGTACCCCGCAAGCGGAGAACGTTCTTGTTGGTATTTCTCGGTGGGCGTTGGGCGTGGCGCTCGTCGGGTTCAATGTCTGGGTGAAGCTGGACGCCCACAGAGTCGTCAAGGACTTTGCGTGGTACTGGGGGGACTTTTTCTACCTCATCGACCAAGACCTGACCTTTGACGGAGTGTTTGAGATGGCGCCGCACCCCATGTACTCGATTGGGTATGCTGGCTACTACGGCATCTCCATGATGGCCGCCAGCTATGAGGTTCTGTTCATCTCCATCGTCGCTCATGCGGCCCAGTTCGCCTTTCTCGTGACTGTGGAGAATCCTCACATCGAAAAGACCTACAACCCGCCTCCACCGCGGAAGAGGGAAGCGTTTTGTCGGACCCAGACTGATGCAGATTCTCTCGTGGCCCTCGTCGACACGTCCTCCGACCACAGCAGCCCCGTCGACCGCCCGGCTCCCATACCACCCACATCGTCGCCAGAATCGCCGGTTCCTCCCGTTCACAACATGGTTGGATTCAGGAACGTGGATCTCTTTCGAGTCCCCGACTCCATGGCCGTCCTTTTGCCGTTGTACGTAGCCGTTCTCGCCCTGACCACACCAAAAACGCCCATGTGGCAGACTTTCTTCGTAGCTCACGCGCTACTCTGGCGTGTGTGGTACCATCTCGGACTCGGCATCATTCTTGACAAGCAATCCAAGACCAAGATGTGGACGCGCCACTTTCTCAAATACGGCGAGAGCGCCGGAGAGGCCTGGCGACAGTGGAAGGGCATGCACCACATCAGCATGATTATGTGCAACGCATCCTTCGTCGCGGCGTGCTACAAGATGTACTCCCTCCCCGCAGACTGGGCCTACGGCCTGGTGCTGCTGAAACATGTTCTCGGTGCAGGGCTGATTGCATTGCAAGTATGGACCGCCGTGAGCGTGTATGAGTCCCTGGGAGAGTTCGGCTGGTTCTGCGGGGATTATTTCTGGGATCAGGAGGCCAAGCTCACGTACACGTCCATCTATCGCTTTCTCAACAACCCGGACAGAATGTTTGGCATCGCTGGCGTCTGGGGGGCTGCTCTGATCACGTGGAGCAGAGCCATCTTCATCATGGCCATTGTGTCGCAGCTTCTCACGCTGTTCTACATTTCGTACATTGAGACACCGCACATGCAGAAGATTTACGGCCGAAGCATGCGCGATGAGGCGGGCCTCACAAAGTTCATCAAGCGGTCGCTGCCGACTCCCATCAAGGGCTGGCAAGAAAGCGTGGACAAGGTCATGGACGACACGACACATTTCGTGGAAGACTTTCTCGACTCGGCACGGCCCAAGTTTGCGTCGGGCGTCAAGACGATTGTCCGGGACACGTCTGCACTCTTCAACATTGCGCCGGCGCGCCTTACTCTGACCAAGATCTCTGCTGACCTCGCCGGCCTCGACCCGAAGCAGTATTCCCTCGAGGTTCACGGCACCCCGTCTCAGCACCCGTCGGCGCACGGCCATTCTACGGGCAAGGAAAGCCTCACGGGGCGATTCCCCAAGCCTGTGAAGACGAGGATTTACGAATACGGATCACCTCTGCGCGTCAGGTGGAGAGCGCCGGCGAACCACAGCAAACAGGACTGGATCGGTCTGTACATGGTGACGGATAACCGATCCCGCGAGAAGACCGAAGTGTCGTCTCTAGGACGCTGGGCTCCGACCAACGAGGGAATCTATGACGACATGACGGCCGACAGCAGCATTCTTGTCTCGGAGCATGCTGCTGCTGCCTGTGCCAAGAGTGATGATGGATCCGAGCCAGACATGGTTGAGGGCGAGGTGCTGTTCCAAGGGGACAAATTATGGTGGACACAGGGCGTGTTCGAGTTCCGCTACCACCACAACGGCAAGCACAAGGCCATGGCCGTCTCGGAGCCCTTTGAGATTCGCATTGCGCAATTCGCCGAAGACGGCGTGGGGACGTTTGACGCCAAGGGCACGTACGCCGAGGCGGTCGAATCGGCGGTCCTGCCCGTGGTACAGAACTGCTTGGACCGAGATCCCGACATTGCGCCGAGCAACGTGGAAGAACCATTTGGCAGTCCCGTGGAGCGGGACGGAAAATATGCCAAACGAATTGTCTATGCGATTCGAGAAATGTTTGGTATTGAGTTTGCGCCGGCCGTGGTCCTTGCGGATGGGAATGTGCGAAAGCTGGCTTGGAGGATATGTAATGCAAAGGAGGTTCTGGTATGTACCATTTTAAGGACTTTCAACCACACGCGCGCACGCACACAAAAAAAAAAGGAAGCAAAAAGGAAGCAAAACGGAAGCAAAACGGAAAAAGGAAAAACTGTGCAAGACGGTAAACTGACGAATAATGTGCCAATCTAGGCTCCGTACAGTATGTCGCAATCCAGAGGCACAACAACGCCCGCGAATCGAGACTTTGTGAGCATCAAGGATTGATATTCAGGGGCAAAGGCAGCAGATGGCGATACGGACAAGAGATGGAAATGAGTGATGAGAGGCAACGAAGCGAAGCGGTTTTTTTTTTGGGCCGATTCGGCAAATGAGTCAAATAAAAATACACAATACAAATGAAAATGAAAACAATGATGATTGTCACGTGCTGGATACGGCACGTAGCTCGTTGGCATCGCGCTCATACTGGGAGCAGGATCCCCTTTCGTGCGGGACCGTAACAGTTGTTGTTGCTCATTTACACCAGGTAGGATAGTCAGGCTAGCCCTAGTATCTATAAAACAATGACGAAAACGATGAAAACGATGAAAACGACACTGAAAAGAGATGCGTAATGTCAGGCCTCGGGAGCGGGACACGTGCAGGCGCGAATTGTCTCGGTCAACTTCTCGGGCTAAAGGAGAAGCTTGGAGTGGCGGCGGCCAATTCCCAGATGTTTTTTGATATTTATCAGGAAAGAGGAAAAAAATGGGGTTATTTTATTTTATATTTTATATTTTATATTTTATATTTTATATCTTATATTTCATAGTATGAATATTTTATTTCTATTCTTCAATTTTTTTTCCCTTATAAAAAAAGCTTTCGGTATTACCCGCCTGCATAATCCCAGCTGTTTCTCCGGGGACGGGGGGAAGCGCTTACCTCATCATTGATGATCAATGACTGTTCCCTGGCCCTTGTCCCTTCGACGGTCCTGCCGTCTTTCATCCGTTCGCTTATCGTAGAGATGCCGACCCAAGACGTCTTCCCGCCATACCGTCCAAGCACGTTCAGCAGAGGGCCAGTGGCCGCTTCGCGTCACGATTGTCACGGGACCAGACATGAATGGAAACCGTGATGAGCGGCCGTCTTACATCCGACAATGGTGTTTCTGGACTGCAGCCGCTGACAATCCCTCGCGCGGCCGGGGTCCCACTCCTGCGCCTTCATTGAAGGCGAAAGAGAGGCAGCATCTTTTCCAACTTGGCCTCCAAGTTCTCTAGTGCCGTTGCACGCAGGTAGTTTCTCGTACTATCGGCGTCTACTATCCCTTTAATGCTGATTTTGTATCCAGTAGGAACGCGAGGTGCAGCTTTCTCGTTCCCAAAGGGCCAAAGGGCCGAAGGGATAGGATAGGATAGTTCCTTATGGAAACGACGTGCGTTCCGCCCCCTAGTCTTGGAGCGTCATGAGCATGACGCCCGCGCTTACAATGTGCCCTCGGCGCGTTCGGGCAATGCAGCCTAGAGGGATGCGCATGAGAATCCTTCCGCCGGGCGCGCTTTTTTTTGCCGGACTGCGATTCATATCTTGTGCTCACCTCCTTTGTCGCGTACCTGCGTACCAGACATTCATGACCTCTGCTGCCCAAGATCAACGCACCAATGACCTCCCCGTTCAGGCAATTTGCGCCGGGATCATCTCATCTCCCTCCCACAGTCGATCCTGCCGGCGCTGGAGTAACATGCCGCCAGCACCGCCAGCACGGCATGTATCATGCGGCTGAAGGAAAACTCAAAAAAAAAAAAAGAAACAAGGTTCATCGTGGATACCAGCGAGGTAGCTACCTACCTAGCAGATAGGCAGTCGTCAAGTCATCAGTCTCTACAAGCCCAAGTTGTCATACCCATTCGTTCTCTTTTCCGTTCTTTTCCCCGCAATGGGCCGGAAATAGTTGACGCTTGAACATACATGACCTTCTTTCGTTTCCGCCTTTTCTTCTTCTTTCTTATATAGACGTGTATATACGACGTTGTTTTGTTGTTTGAACTTTTTCTTTTCTTGTTCTTGTTCTTTTTGGTTTCCGGGAAAAAGGGCCAGCAGTGTCCATCTCTTCTCGTTTGCACAAACACACCAATGTTCGCCGCATTCGCCTTGTTCCTGGCCTCCATGGCACAGGCCTCGCCTTTCCTCCATGTTTCCTCATACAGCGGGAATATAACGACGTTGGACCTGGGTGACATGCCCACAACGAGAGTGCCGTTGCTGAGGACGGTGTCGTCGACGAATGGGTGCGCTGGGAGCCCGTCATGGCTGACGCTGGATCGGACCAAGTCGGTGCTGTATTGTGTTGACGAGGGCCTCACGGCCGCGAATGGATCGCTCTCGTCGTTTGCCACGTCTGCTCATGGGAACTTGAGGAGGCTTGACAAGGTGCCGACGCTGGGGGGGCCCGTGAGTGCTGTTCTTTACGGCAAAGGACGGAGAGGTCTTGCTGTTGCTCATTAGTGAGTTTTTCTTTTTTTTTTCTTTTTCTCTTTTTTTTTTCTTTTATGGGTTGACTGACCACCGACTTTGGCATCACAGTTCCCCTGGAGTCCTGACGACCTGGGACGTCTCCGACCCCACCAAACTGTCGCTCGTCCAGTCCGAGCAGTACAAGATTGCGCATAGCGGCCCCGTTCAGAATAGACAAGAAGCCTCCCACGCTCACGAGACCTTTCTCGATCCCACCGGTTCCTTCATCCTCGTCCCAGACCTCGGCGCTGACAAGATCCACGTCTATGCCGTCCCCAAGCCCACCAATCTCAAGCTCAAGGCGCTTCCTCCCATTTCTGTCAAGCCCGGCAGCGGCCCCCGTCACATTACTTTTGCAGTTCGCCATGGCAAGACCTTCATGTACGTGGCAACCGAACTGGCCAACACCATCATCGGCTTTCACGTTGGGTACACTGGCGCATCCGTCAAGTTCGAGGAAATTTTCACCATCGGCACCCATGGTGCGCACCACTCTGTCCCCGAGGGAGCTGCAGCTGCCGAAATCGCCGTCTCCGTGAGTCTTGCACCTTTTCTTATCTTTTTTTCTAATCCCCGTCTCTTGCCCTTTAATCCAATGACTCCTTGCCATCGTGTTCTCAATCCCGGTTTGATCTCCCTTGCTAATATTTCTCATCCTTTTTCTCTTCCTTTAGCCCGATGCCAGGTATCTCATCGTGTCTTCACGAAACGAAAGCACCTTCAGCATCCCCAACTTTGATCCCAAGAACGGCACGCGCATCGTCTCCGACTCCCTCATCAACTTCTCCCTTGACGGCAAGACGGGCAAATTGACCCGTCTCCAGCACGTTGCGTCTGGTGGTCGCTTTCCTCGTCACTTTTCCATCAACCGGGAGGGGACCTTGCTTGCGGTGGGCCTGCAGAACGACGGGCGAGTTGTGCTCATCAACAGAGATGTCCATACTGGTAGACTGGGAAGCTTTGCTGCTTATGCCGATCTTGCTGGCCAAATAACATCGGCGGTCTTTGACGCAGGGCGATGACGACATGTGCTCTGCGGGACGGTGCATAGGTGGATGAGACGACTGGACGCGGACTTGAAATAGTAAAAGTGAGTTGGTAGGTACACATGTAGTTTGATAACTTGATAGATTAATGTGGAATGTGAGTTTTCGGATAGGTCCTTCGTCTTGGTCATTTGCCCGCTTTTGCCTCGGATCATCGGGTTCTATTTGTCCGCGCGGCCAGTAAAAACAGGGCACTCGTGACAAGGGTTAACTGTGCGCTGAGATGTGCGCCAGCTGTTCGCCAGTTCGCCAGTTCGCCAGTTGCCCGCCAGGTGCCTGCCAGGCACTTCTGTGAACGTAGAATCCAAATGCACGCGATGCACGTCGGGCCATCGATGATACATGACAGCACCTGCCTTTTTTTTGCCTGAACGAAATGAACCGCTCCCAGCCTCCAGTCTGCCTATCCCGCGGTGTCTGCCTGTTGAAACAGACCTCAGAGTCACCAGACTCTATCTGCTTGTCAAGTGCCTCGTGCCATCTGGCTGGCAGTCATGACCTTGGAGAGCGCTGATCGCGACTTGCGCGTTCCATGGGCCAAGGCAAAATGCACAACAAGAGCCGGTCGCGAGACAAAAACACGTCCAGTCGGATGGGTCAATCACGCGAACTGTGTCAGTCCTGAAACTCGAGTCCATCTACAGTCTCCCGGTATTGGATGAATCCGTTGGACTTGATGGCAGAGAAAGACGGGCATTTCGAGCGTCAACTGCCCGGGCCACAATTGTTGTTTTGCGGTCTCGTCTACTGCTGACTCCAGCAACGACCACGACCACAGAGCTTCACAGACGGGCGACGCGGTGGAATTCATGAAAGAATATGAGGTATACTTGCATCATGCCGGTGCGAGATATGCCGCTCCGTAAAGTCGCGCCCATGAGAGCGATTATCCGAAATGGCAACCATGCCCCGATCTAGACGCCACCGACTACATGTCCAGAGAACCGACTGAGCGCGAAACTCGATGCTGGCGACAAGTGGACTTCCAGAACATTTCAACCAGACAAAAGGCAAACACGTGTCACAAAACTCCTCGTCCATGAGCAACAACGTGATAATCAGGGGCGACCATGCCAAAAATGGCAAAATAACGCAACAAGCCATGTTCTGCGGTGGTCACTGGTGCGTGACCTTGTACCGCAGCCGCGGCGGCGGGCTGACTATCCTCGGATTGCTCTCCAATTAGGGATGGATGTAAGGCCGGTTCGTGTTCTGGCGAAGCCTCGTTGTTGATCTGTTCAACGCTGAGCCACAAGTTACAGCCTTCTTTGACCGCATGAATTTATGGGTTGCCTGCATCAATCCTCTCTTGTATTCAGTGCAAGAACTGATCCGGGCCGTCCTTCATCTAGAGTTTCATGCCTCCTAAACCATCGTCTACCGTCCCTGCATTTTTGCTGACCTCAAACATGAGCCGGCACCCCTCGATCCGGGGTTATCGCGAGAACGCCACAAATGTCTCGAGGCCCGTGTCCGACAGCTGAGAAATATCAAGAAATAGTAAACCGAGTGCTGTTCGCGGTTGTTCAGAGACTAGCCATGGTGTGCAACTTTCTTGGTTGTCGTTGGGGCGGCTGTATTGGCTCGTCATTCTCTGGCCGCTAATGACTGCCACTTGGTTTCCCGCGATGCACAATGTTCGCCATCATCTCTTGTCTGATCAGGCAAGGTGCATTCTAGAGGAGAGCCCAATCCCCGTGCATAGTGATGTACTGCGGTACTTCAATTCTGGGACATCATATTAGGTACATACATACCTATGTACCTCGTAAACTTTGACATAGTACGAGGCTCGGAGCGCACCGG
The DNA here is from genome assembly GCA_018360185.1 of Claviceps lovelessii. Taxonomy (NCBI): domain Eukaryota; kingdom Fungi; phylum Ascomycota; class Sordariomycetes; order Hypocreales; family Clavicipitaceae; genus Claviceps; species Claviceps lovelessii. Next base: position 10,066 of record SRPU01000929.1, read on the forward strand.
CGGATGATAGACCCCGCTTCCCCTACCAAAAGGGCCGGGCCGCGGTCCCCACATCAAGCCGGCGCCCGGGGCACTCTCGTCAAAGAAAATGGTGGTCAAATTGGGGCGTTTTGATGGCTTGCGCCTTGTGCCTGTGCCTGTGCCTGTGCCTGTGCCTGTGCCTGTGCCTGTGCCTGTCTGCGCAAGCATGGCAAAACGGCAAACATGGCATGTTTGAACAAACAGTGACCAGGGCTCGGGCCGCCGGCAAAAGAAACATTGTTCACAAAAAAAATGCGGCCAAAACCAGGCAGGCCTGTGAATACAACCTCAAGCCCCTCCCCCCCACCTGGTGTGTGCGTAGCCCAGAGACGGCGGCAACAACATCTTCTTTTCGAGCTTTTCATGTTGGGGTTGTGGTGTTGATGCGCATGTGCATTGCATTGCATTTGTGGTGACGTCGGGCCCCACACGTGACAATCACAGCCGCCGCGGGAATTGAATGTGCAGCCAACCACGGCGTTTGGTCGAGTGGAGAGCGTTGTCGTGCATCAACAAATTTCTGGTCTGGACAAGCGGTTTTTTTGTTTTTTTTTTTGTTTTTTTTTTTTTTTTCGACCGGCGGCTACGGCTTGGTAGTAGTGGACATACTGATCCCTTGCCTCGGTGATGAACAGAGGAAGACATTGGAGGACATAGGACGGAGGGAGGACCCCGTTTTGGCTCGAGCGGCTGGCTGGTTTTTTCTTTTGCCCAACGTTGGTCCTTTTCAGCTTCATCAATCCCTGGTCCCACTTTGGCGCCGCCCCTGCCCCTCCCTCTTCTCCACTCAGGCCAAGACTCTCAAGACTCAGGCCAAGACTCAGGCACACACCACACACCAACACGCACCAGACAGTTTCCCCAGCCAGCACCGAGTGCCGCCCACTCTCCCCTCACGACTCGCGAGTTCCCGACCCCGTGTCGTCGAGCTGTCTGGTGCGTTTTGCGTTTTGGTCGGCTGCTGTCTTGGACGGCACGCGGCTGGAAAACCGGTGTGTTCAATCCTGATAGGACAGTCGACGATCGAAAGAGACGAGGGCGGCTCGAACAAATCTTTTCTTTGGGACCTGCACGGAGGTATATCTAGCGTGGCGGCCCGACAGCCGTCTTTCGCATGCACATTGCAGACGGTCGTTCTACCTCGGGGTTGTTGTGTGTCCTCTCGTCAACTTTCACCTTTGGCGCGTCTGCCCGGCAAAGAAAGAAAGAAGAATTCAAAAAGAAAGACAAAAAAAAAGACAAAAAAAAAAAGAATACTCAAGAACAAACAAAAAAAAAATCCAATCAAAACTCACGCATGCTGCCTCAGCTGTATGCAACCACCGACCACCCGCTGGCTGCCTCGTCCATCTCGCCATTCATCCCCCCCCCTTCCATCCAGCTTCCTCTCCAGTACCAGGTAGCAGGTTCCCGACGACAAACCAGCAGCAGCACCACCACCACTACCACCACAAGTACCACGAATCCCGGTGGCACGGGGACGCATGCCTGAAAAGTCGCGAGATCGACCGGAGCCCAACCGTATCACAATCAAGGCGGCTTGGACAGGGCGGCCATCGCAGATGAGCTCTGCGAATGGGGGCCGTCGGCATGGTAGGTCAAGCTATCACGGCGACCACCCCGTCCGCTGGACGGCCGAGCCTGAACCGCCGCCCGATTCGCTGTCCTATCCTGGGGACGACGAGGTACATAGCTCCCCGCGTAGGACGACGTCTCGCCGTCAACGGCGCCCGTCTAGTTCCAGGACCATTGATCAACGCGACTATTCTGCTCTCAGAAGAATGCCCCTGCCGCCGGGTGCAGGCGCGAGCTTGACGCGAGCTGCGACAGCTGCATATCGGCGGCCGGTCAACTGTCTTGCCCCGGCCGAACAGTACCATGGCTCCCGCCACAGGCATTCGGCGAGCGAGTCGTCTCCCGTGTACGGGAAGGCAAAGGTGATGATGCGTGGCGGCGGCGGCGGCAGCGGCGGCGAATACTCGAGACAGTCGAGTGTGGAAAGTGGGCTCGGCTATGGCCATGTCGGCCGCCACACCCACGAATACGACGACGATGAGGATGACCACGACCACGACCATGACCATGACGACTACGACAATGATGATTACGACCACGACCAAAACGACCACCACCACCACCACCACCACGATTATGACGACCATGACGCTGGCAATCAGATAGAAGTTATCGAAGATGTTGACGAGGAGCTACCCCGGTACAGGGAGAGGAGGAGACAGCCCAGTCGCGACGAGTACGGAGACTCTTCATCAGGGACAAGATACCACAGGCCCAGGAGGCGGGCATACGCAGACGAGGATACCGACTCGAGACGACCCTACACTGCCAGCGACGGAGCATCAGCAGCATACGCCTCCTCCAGAACGCCGGACCAGAGCGTTGAATCTCGTCAAGGACGACACAATCACCACCGGATGGACGTGATTGAGGATTCTCGACCCCCTATTTCTTCATCATCAAGGTATTTGTTTTTTCTTTGTATGCTTTTTT
>SRPU01000930.1:0-12627 GCA_018360185.1 Claviceps lovelessii
AAAAAAAAAAAAAACGACATACCTCAAACATGGCAACTTCTTCGGCTCTAGCCAGTGCTATTGCTTCCAGGAAGAAAATATCCCATAACTGACTTTCACTCTCCAGTTTCCAGTCCTCCAGCGCAACCCCCGCATCGCCCAACTCGACAGCAAGAAACTTGGTGTCGTCCAGATAGCGGCTCGGCGAAGGGTAAAACTGCGCTCGCCCGGGGTCCTTCCTCTTCATCCGCCTCTGAAAGACCTGATGCGTCTCCAGCAACGCCTTCGAAGTCTTTCCCTGAACGAGGTATCTCTCCTTGTAGACCACGAACCCAGGAACATCGGCCAGCCACTCGGATATCTGCAGCTCACCGTTGATATCTGCCTCGGAATGCGGTTCCTCATCGACTAGTTTTGATCGCACCTGGGCCTTGGTCTGGGGTTTTATCGGCGAAGGTAATCGGATGACCTTAATCACACTGGTTCCTCGCTCGTTTGTGACGCGGTAGACCTCTGCGTACGAGGCTTCTGCAATTTTTTCTATTTGATCGCCGGGAGGGCACACGTCGTCCCAAGACAGGACCCGCAGGGGTGTGTCTGAGAAGGTTGACGAAGTTTCGAGACTGGGACTTTCTCCATCTTCGCTCTCCTCGGCGGCGCGGGAAGAATCGGATGCTTCGTCCGCAATCGGAGTGTGCTTGACGTTCTTGCGTGGCGACCGGCGCAGCGGCTTGACTTGTTCCTGCTGGATCTGGATTTCTGAAAGCTTTTCTGTGATGCCGTCGACGCTGTGGTCTACCGCGGCGGCCACTTGTGGTTTCCGTACCGGGCTCTGAGGCAACTCGGCGAACAGGCGCTCGGCCTTGGTGCGTGTCGACTTTTTTCCATATTTGATGGTCGATCTCGTCCGGGTCATGGTGTTTTGGTTTCTTGGCGACGCATGCTGCAGCCGCTGGCTCGTTCAGTCGTCGTTGGGTTGCATGTGCCAAAGTTGGCGGACGGGACGTGAAGCCCGCGGGAATCGGGGATGGGAGACGGGACGTGCTGGGGTCTGTTGGCCAGGCAACGGCATTCGTCCAGGGCGCACGGCGAGCTTGGCCCAGCTGGACCCTTGTAAGCCTCCGGTAGAAGATGGAACGTGACTCAAAGTGCGTATCCGTCGTGGCACCGAGCAATTGACTGCTGCGAAAGTAGGTAGGCAATTCGTGGATGGACGTGACATTCTGAGATGCGGTCCATGCTTGCCACGTTATGCCTATTTTGAGAGAGAGAGAGAGAGAGAGAGAGAGAGAGCTATGTGCAGTGTTAGCGGCTTGCAGCTGGCAACAGCTGGCAGGGCTGGCAAAGACAAGAAATGGCCCCACCTCACTTTTCTCCGCAGAATCGTCAAATGCCACCCAAAATTCTGCCCACCTGGGGACTCAGCTCAAGAGCTTGTCCTCCGCACGCCCCGAAAACCCCAGCCGGCTCTTCGCCTCCCAAACTCTTCAGCAAGCCATGGCGGACCTTTTCAAGAACCTCTTTGGAGGCGGCCAGCCTGAAAAGGGCCCTGCAAACCCCAAAGTCGATTCAGGTTAGTCGGCAATGCACTGTGCCTCGTGGGCATCGTCGCATTCGACACTCAACGACCGCCGGTGGTCGTCGTGCTCTCTCTTCGGTTCTGGTGCTTGTTTGTTTGTTTGTCTGCGCAGAAGGCATCTTTATGCTGACCATTCTCTACCATTCCAACATTCGGAACAGACTTTGCCGATTTCGCTGGAGCTCCTGATCCCGTCGCCGAACCCGTCGCCGATGCTGCAACGGCCGGAAGCACTGCGCCGGGCGTAGCTGCCACAGCCAGACCCTACACCAAGTGGTACAATGTGCACGAGCGTCACTCCTTGTCCGAGTTCAAGGCCGAGGGCGTCATCCTCGCCATCGCGGCCTTGATCGTCCTATTCCACATTCTGGGTGCGCGTGCCAATCGGTCCAAGGCCAAGGCATGGATGCGCGCCAACGCCCCCGTTCTGCACAAGGAATTCGCCCTGGTCGGCTTTGGCGGCGTGCCCAACTCGGACAACGACAACGTGCAGCCCGAGCATCTCATCAAGGAGAAGTCGCTGTCTGAGTTTGCAACGTACGCGTCGGGCCGACAGAATGTCGCCTTTCTGGACGTCAAGCTCACCATGACGAAAAAGTTCAACCCCATTCTCGGGCTGGTGGAGACGGCAGCCTCGCTCGTCTCCGACATGTTCTCCTCGCCCCAGGATACCATGGAGGCGTTTCTCTACCCGTTTGATGGAAAAGAGAACATGACCCTTCCTGCGTTGCCGGGTGCCGAGGAGGTTCGCGCCAAGGACACCAAGAGCACCTACGACGCATTTGTCTGGGCCATTGTCCACAAGGAGAGCATGAGGCGGCTCCGCGAAGACCGATACGATGTCACGCTCACGGCGACCAAGGAGAACCCCAAGCTACCGCCGTGGTTGGTCATCATGAGCGAGAGCGCCGAGGTCACCGAGACGCTGCTGACCCCCGAGCTGATTGACGCGGTCAAGAGTGCCGGGGACGACTTTGAATACCTCATCGTATCCGACCAGCCCACTGAGAAGCCGGCCAAGCTGGACGACACCACGCCGCGCAAGCGCATCTTTCTCAAGCACCGTCTCCCGTCGGGCGGCAACAACGACGGCAGCAGCTACGGCAACCTGACGCCCATTTTCCAGTACTTCCTGCGCCTTCCCGACTTTTTGGTGCAAAACGCCCGGTTCCGGCCCGAGGTGCTGAGAAAGGTCCGCGCCACTCGCGAAGCCATGATTGCGCAGATCAAGAAGATGGCCGACGAGGAGAAGAGCGAGGATCGTCAGTGGGAAAAGGAAAAGGCCAAAAAGGCCAAGCGTGATGCCGACCTCAAGGGTCTGGATGCCAAGGCCCAGAAGAAGTATCTCGAGAAGGAGAGGGAGAAGGAGATGCGAAGAAGCCAAAAGAAGTTGACTATGCGGGGGTAGGTTGCAGGAGATGAGGATAAAATGAGAACAAAAAGAAGGGGGAAGGGGGTTGTCAGAAAAGCCCATGATTCATATCCAGGCTGTGTTGTGAGAAGGAAAAAAAAAAAAAAGGATCTGTACGAGTAAACGTGCAGCACATACTAATAGGACGGTCGAGAAATATCAACATGTCACGATATGGAAATGGCAGTCGCGCACTTACTCCATTCATGACCGTATTCCCCGTACTTTGCATCTATTTTAATTTTTGTTCCATCTTTTGCTGTATTATTTTCCTTTACGAACAGAAACAAGCAAAACGGACAAGAAAAAGGCGGTAAAACCCTCATCTCGACCGCGCAAGCAAATCCTCCACCCTCTTCACCTTTTCCTCCGCCGTCTGCTCCTTGTCCGTTCTAGATGGAAGCACACAAGTCAGCTACACAGACCGACAGGGCTTGGGGTAGAATATTCCTTGCACACACATACCTTGTACCAACCCTCAAGCTCGACTGCACGCGCACCACCCCCCCCTGATGAACAACCGCGTGAGCCCGCCCAATCACATCCATGACCTCGGTCCAACTCCCTTCTGGATGGCAAAGAATGGTTATTAATTGTTCAAAGAAAGGATGCTCTTTTTTTGCTTCCTTTTTTTTTTTAGTATATATATACATATACTCATCCTTGTACATCATTCGTGCAACACGCAGAAACATGAAGCAAAGGAGGACAAGGGGACCTACCAACGGTCGTGCCCGCCGAGTGGAGCGTGTACTTGAGTCCGCTGGCCTGCAGCACGCGCTGGACCTGGGCGATTTCGTCTGCGACGGAGACTTTGTTGGTGCCGATCTGGTTTGTCAGGTTAGGGTATTTGGTGGTGATTTTTTTTTTTTTAATTCTCGTCGTCATCATGTCCCTCTGATCTTTCTTCAACCATTTTGATCCATGTCCGTCGATTTCGATCATTTTCCATCTCAACCACTCTGATCATTTTCGTGTCCAACAACAACAGAGGGGCACCAACGGGAATGAGGCAGAAATCAGCATAGCACGCCTTGGGCGTGGGCAGGGCGTTGTAGTCCATTTCCAGTTGGGACTCGTGGCGGACGAAATATCCGGGGGCGTGTAAATGCAAGGACTGGACGGGGAGAAGAGGGCTGTGGAGAAGAGAGGGTTTGGTGTTGATGGGGTTTGCGTGTGTTTGTGTGCGAGGGGTTTCGAGATGTTTCCAATGTGGTGAATCCACTGCGACGCCACTGTGGGTGCTAGTGCTAGGTACCCGGTACCAAAGTGCCCTGCCCGCCACGCCGGATGAACGAGGCTTGAGTTTGACAGCTGCGCGTCATGAGGTACTGCGACGGCCTGCAATAGTTATCAAACTGAGCGCTTGGCGGGTGTCATCTGGGCTCTTGGTATAAACGACGGCGAGTCATGGGTGCGGCACTATCACATCGTACAAGGGTCTTGATAGGCATGGACAACACATAATTACCTACTTACTACCTGCCGACCGACCTAATCATCCCTCTCGGAGCTATGACCAGAACCGGCGTAGCTCAGGCTCTTGGGGAGGCCTCAAGGACGACACATGCCAAAGGCAGCCCGGTAAATGGCCACGAATGTTGAAGCAGTGGGTGTACAGTAGCCTGGACGTTGTTGAAAGACGGAGCTTTTCCGGTTGAACATCCTGTATGAAGCGCAAAGGGGAATTTTCTGGTTGGCGTGTTTTTGCAGCACGGTTGATATACAGGGACCTAGTTACATGCTGCTCGATGGAAATCGAAAATCGTAGAAAGCACCACATGCAGTGACTCTATTTCATACTCCTTTACCCACCAAACCATATCGACGGAAGGAGAGAAAAACAAGAAAAAAGATACATGGGCAGAAAAAAACAGCCGGAAAAAAGGAAAAAATGAAAAAAGAAAACACCAAATCAATATCCCAACGCCTCGCTTGCCAATGACAACCCTGCTAATGATGCGCCGTCGTTCCATAAGAAATGTATGCACAGCGTGATTTCCGAAAAGGCGTAATGGACAAGTTCAACAGCCAAGAGTCCAAAAACCCAGGCCAAGACCTGCCAGCTACAGCAATACCAGAGCGGCAAATGCCACCAAGGCGCCATAAACGTCCAGTCGAACCAGTGCACCCCCCGAGTCATGATCCTGCTGCTGCTGCTGCTGCGGCAACACGACGGTGCGACGGCCCACGGCGTCGGTGACGCCATTCATGGCATCGAGGGCGGCGGTGACGTTGCCCCTGTTCCAAAAGTCGACGAGGACGAAGTTGGGGGCCCTTTTCCACTCCGTCCTGCACTGCTGGAGGTGGGTGCCGAGGCTGCCGAGAGCGGCGGTGTCGGGGTTGTTGACGAGGTCGATGGAGTCGACGTCGGGGATGCGGAAGCCGGCAAAGGCGCGCTGGTACTTGAAGTGGTTGACGAGGCTCAGGTAGCCCTTGGCGAGGCCCTGGTCGGCGGGACTGGCGCGGGCGGGCCTGGCGACGGTGCAGTTGTTGAACTCGGCGAGGTCGGAGATCTGGTAGCGCGTCTCGAAGACGTGGCTGAACTCGGGCATGAGGTAGGGGGCGGCGGGAGAGGCGCGGGCGTTGGTGATGAAGGTGACGAGGCGGGTGTTGGCGGTGATCATGGCCTGCAGGGTCGGCCAGGGGAAGGAGCGGGAGTCGGAGGCGGGATCGTAGGCCAGGGCGGCGAGGCCGGACCTTTCGAAGACGGGGGCGAATTCGGAGGCGGGGGCGCGGTCCGAGTTGACGAGCAGGAGGGTGACGACGTCGCGCGGGTTCGCGGCCATCCAGTCGTGGATGGTGGACAGCCAGGCCTCGAGGGAGCCGGCGTCGAGGAGGGCGCACGACGTGTGGCACAGCTCGAGCGTCGAGTTGAGCTTGTGCACCTGCACCTGGAGGAGCCGCAGCCCGGCGTCGAGGGCGAGCGTCGCGTTCTGGAACTGGTTGCCCGAGAGGGAGTTTCTCGTGCTGTCGTCTCGCACAAAGGCGCTGTTGTGCGCGCCCATGTACGTGACGGCGTTGTAGGCGCGGCCGCAGAGAAGAGGCGAGTTGTTGCACGGCTGGTCGGTCGACGTTGAGTCGGTCGACGTTGAGCCGGCCGACGTTGAGCCGGCCGATGTTGAGCCGGCCGACGTTGAGCCCGACGCCAGCTGCGCCTGTGGGTGTGCGGCGGCGGCGGCGGCGGCCACCAGCGCGGCGAGGACGAGTTTTGGGAAAGACGGCATGCTGTGTCTGCTGTTTGTTGTTTGTCCTTTGTCCGGTTGTGTGTTCGCAAACAAAAAAAAAGAACCATCCCCGTCAACGAGCAGCTCCTGATGACTTATATGACCCAAAGGGAACCAGAATCCAAAAACGGAATGGTTTCAGGAGAGCAATCAAGACAGCCCCCGGCCACTCGACAACACGGAGGCGGTGCCCATCTTGCTTCATCTTGATTGCTTCCGAGCCGGCCGGCAAGGTGCAGCGCCGGGCTGGGGGGGGGGGGGCCGGCAGTGGGGCTGCAGCACTTTGTTTCAGCATGGACCATTGAATCCGCGGCGGTGCGCGGTGCCGTGCCAGGACGCGGCGGGACGGCTGTGGACCCAGGGCCATCCCCAGCCTCCTACTTGTGCGTTTCGTGTGTGGCGATACGGGCGGCCAACGTTGGCTGGGGACAAAGGAAAACGAATGAATAAAGGCGATGATGAAATGAAGAAAATAATAGAATAAAATCATAAAATCATAAAATAAAATAATAAAATAAAACAAAAAGACACGCACACGCACACACACAGCAGATCCCTTCCCCAGCCCCGGAAAAAAGACCTTGCTGGGATCAGGCATTGGGATAGGCCGGAGATGGGACTGGACACCCCAGTTGACACGAGATAAAACGGGGGCTAGGCAAAAAAAAGGGGAAAGGACGCGTGGTTGACCCCTGTCTCAAGTCAGGCTGGCCACAAGAAACATCTGTCTCTTGACGCTCATAGTCATCTTTTGATTTTTAAAATAGGTATCTTGGTACAGTTAGTTATAATAATATTTCACACTGTTTTCTTCTCTCCCCCACCCCCCCCCCCCTTTTACTCGGCATCTCCCACGGGCTCCTCTGCCGCAGCCCTCGCGTTTTGTTCCGCTTCTGCCTTGGCCGCTGCCTCCAGCTCTCTCAGCTGCTTCTGGCCATCCTCGGTCGTGGCATCAATGATTTGCTCCTCGAGACTGAGAATATTCGCCTGCGTAGTCAAGGTCAGCCATTGTTACACGGCACCGTAAATCCGGGAGAGTCCTCAATCACATACCTCGTCAAACAAAGCAACCAACTCCTCCGCCTCTTCCACCTTCATCATCCCCAGCACCTTGTTCACAGCATCAAGATCGCCCGACTCCAGCGCCTCCCTCATCTCCGGCTCGAAGCCGTCAAAGATTGCCCGCGCCTTCCTCTCCTCTTCGTCTTGGCTATCGGCCACAGGCACCTTGATCTGAATCACAGTCCCGGGGTCCACGGCATGCAACTGGATCTGCTCGACGCCTTCTTCGCCCTTGCCGGGCTGCCTGGCGCGCTCGGCAAGAATTTCTCTCGACCTGTTCTTGATTCGCATGTACGTGTCCTGCACATCCTTGAAAAAGACCTCTTGCGCTTGGTGGCCCGGCGTCGTGATTCGTTTGAAAAACAATCCCACCCCGTCTCTGCCCAGCGCCCGGCAGTACTGCAGCAGCAGCGCCTGGTGGACGCATTGTCGAGAGTAGTCGTCATTGCGCTCCAGCGCGGCGTCAAAGGCAAGCACCAAGAGACCGTCCGTTTCCTTCTCCGTCAATATTTGTGGGTTCTGGGACAGGAACTTGAGACTGGCAGCGTAGTCTCGGGCAGGAATCTTGGCAAACTCCTTGGCTGCTTCTGATGCCTCGATTTCGTCGTCATCATCCACCGTAGCCTTTGAACTCGACGACTGGGCTGCCGACGAAGCGGTAAAGTTTGGGTTCAGAAGCTCGACCTGGGTAGTGGCGCCCTTCTTTTCCGAAGAGTCTGCTTTGGACACATGTGAGCTGTCAAACCCCGTGTGGATGTCGTTACTGGTAATCTTCTTTCGTTCTTCCTTCAAAAGCGTCTCCAGCTTCGAATTGGTCTCTTGTTGGATCTGGGAGATCTTCTTGGCGTGCGCTTCAAACTCCTCGATCAAGCTCTGGTAGCGATCCTGATCCTTGGATTCCTTGCTGTCGAGAGACTTGGTGATCTCGTCGATCAGCGCCGCCACCATCTGGGAGAATGTAGTTGGTGTCTCGTGATCGCTTTCTAGCCCTTCCGGTCGTGGAGGAACCGCGTCGGCCGCGGGACCCGGGTTGGTTTCGACAAGAGCCCTGAGAGCAATGTCGGGCGCGCTGCGGGCCTCGGCATCGCTGGCCTCTGGGGCATGCTTTTCGAGGTATGTCGTCATGGCCGAGATGCGCTTGAGCAAGCCATCATGGATCATGTTCTCAAACTTGTACGCTTCAATCTGCATCTTCCGCTGCTGGCGTTCATGGTGAATCTGGTTCTGCTTGGCGCGTATAAAGGATCGTTTGTCGACATTGGGATGCACCTCGATGTCGGAATCATCGCTCAGCTCCAGCGCGTCCTGCTCCAATGGTCAGTGTCAGTGGACCGTGATTGCCAGCCAGGCCTTGGGGAATGGACCACATACCCATTTGCTGTAATCGACCGGCATTGTGAAGCTACCTCGGGGCCGGGGTTCTTGTTACTCGGTTGCGAAGGAAGATTGGCAGCGATGTATGCAGATGTGTGTGGCAGATGTGTGGGGCAGATGTGTATGGCAGATGTGTATGGCAGATGTATTGCGGATGTATGACAACAGAGCGGATGAAGCCATTCAACAGCTCGTAGCCAGTTTTGATGTTCGTCCTTTTGTGGACTGCCCACTGCGTGATGGAGCTGAAGTTCAGGAAGCTTCTGGCGGGGCCAATTTGAGTGACCTCGGGTCTGACCAGTTGACTCTGCCCCACAGTAGCAGCCATACCTAAAACGGAAGGCCTTTCCATCTTTTCTTTGTTCAGGTACATGGTACCTACTTCCAAGGTCCTTACTCATTCTTTCTCCATGAGAGCAAGGAGACAGTCGGACTTGGTCATTGCACAGTCTTGCATGAGCAAATTCAGAGTCCGCAAAAGGACTGGTGGCGATGGCCCTTCTCCTTTTCTCTCTTTCTCTCTTTCTCTCTTTCTCTCTTCTCTCTTCTCTCTTTCTTGCTTTCTTGCTTGATTTTTTTTCTTTCTTTTTCTTTTTCTTTCTACACTTCCCACTTTTTTCTCGAGGTCACTCGTCGTAAAGCCATGATTGGTCTGTTCAGGCCTTTGACGCGTTACACTAGACTTGCGATGCCCGGAAAACGGAATACTTGCCATGGGCGAGCAGAATAACGACGGATGCTTTACACCACTTAACACTTAGTGCTTGCTCGTGATTTTGGTGTCGGCCATCCCTTTACGTTGACTACGTTACTTCCAGCCTGACAGCCCATCCTCAGCATACATACATATATATATATATATATATGTATGTATATGTACTTGATGACAAGAAAAGAATCCCATCAGTCTTCCTATCTGAATATCCTCATTTCAGTCCCCAAAAGCTCAACCTTTCATGTTCAACCCAACGAGTATATTCTTTTCAGTCGTAGAATAATTCGGAGGCTTCGGCTGATCTTAAAGAGCCTACCCGGCAAGTATGTACTCCTCCGTGGAGAACAGCAGATGTAGATGGCTCCGAGACTCAGACATCTCTCGCAAGGAAGCAGCGGCCTCGTCGGTTCCTCATGGCCATTTCGCTCCAGCAGCATCCGTCTTGATTGGATTGCAAACAACTAAGTTTTCTTCTTTTAGTTTCTTCTTTCAGGCTTCTTCTTTTAGTTTTCTTCTTTTAGTTTTTTTTTTTTTTTCTTTTTTTTTTTCTTTTCTTTTTTTCTTCTTTCTTTTTTTTGGTTTTATCTTTTAGTTTTCTTCTCCTAGGTTTTTTTCTCGTTACTTCTTTGTTTTTAGCTTTTTTTCTCGCTTAGTTTTTAGTTTCTATTTTTTCCCTCCCGTCGTCCTCCTTTTCTCCGCCTACGAGCACAAACGACGCCCGCCTCACATGCCCCTCCTAGTACGTACGTACAGTGGGAGGACAAATTCATCTGACCAAACGAAGGTATTGTAATCGAATTCAGCCAGCTATCCCAGTATCCTAAATTAAAAAAAAAAAGACTATAGAAAATAAGTAAATAAAAAAAAAAGAGAATATATTGATTAAAAAGGTACGAAGAAAAGAAAAGAAAAGGCTAGAATATAAGGCGCGAAACTTTATAATTTTTTGCGTGTGTATATATTTTCTATACATTAGTCGGCTCAATCGAGATACCGTCGTCTGGTCAGAACGATTTGTCCTCCCACTATACATATGTACGTCCATCCCAACACAGATGAAGTTCAATCCCAAACACAAGCCGCCAGTATGGGCACGTTCCCGTCCCATTTCCTATTTGACTTTCCACGTGGCGCCGCAAGGGGCAAGCCCGTCCTTGGAGGTGACCTTGCTTTGACTCTTGAAAAGAAGCCTCCAGTCTTTGTTGCAATAGTTGAATTTTTTTTTTTTTTTCCCAAGAAGTTAGTCAAAAAAGAGGTGCAGAAAAGGACACGGGGAAAAAAGATTTTTTTTTTTTTGCCATTGTCAGACATACAAAAGGCAGCGTCCATGTTCAAACAAAGTCTAAAAACCAGGCTACTATACGAGAATTTTTGCTCCAAAAAGACCTGTCAAAAGACAAAAGTCTAAAATAACAGGCTGCTGCTATACGAGATTTTGCTCCCAAAAAGGGCGTAAAGCCACTCAATACACCTCGCAAGCGCAGTCCAGTCCCATGTTTTTGAGTTCCAAGACCACGTCTACTGAATATATCGATACACGTGTTTGAAAAGTTTTTTCTTCTTCGGTCTCTGAGGCTTTGACGTGTATAAATAGGTTGCTTTGCCTCCTCCCTCTCGTCTTCCTCTTCGAACCTTGTTCCTCATCTCATTCCAGTACTGCAGCTTCTTATTCTTTTCCTTCCATAACATAACACTGACCTTTTCTCTGTCTTGTCCCACACACAGGATAGTGCTGAGGCATTGACGAGAACAACGAGGTGCCGCCTCCCAGAGGTGGCACCGTGGGATCACTCACGCTCACGGGGCAGCAACAGCAACACTTCCACGCCATACCTTTCGACATGGAATTAATACAGCTCATTACGGGAGAGTATCGTGCCCGTCTTCCACTCACGCTGACCGACATGCCGGGAAACGTCATCCACGACATCCTATCACGACTTCCCAACCACGACAGGGCATCCCTGAGTCTCACATGCAGCACCGTATACACCGCCAACAACACCTTCATCGGCCATGACTTCTGCCTCGTTCCATACCTCTGGCAAATATCCCTCCGCCTGCCCGACACATGGCTTTGCGCCTTGTGCCACCGTCTCCATCCCGCCTCCGAGCTCGACACGCCCAACACGCCAGCCTCGCAGGTCTGCACCCGGCGCCATACCCCCATCTGCAAAAGGCCTCTCCCCTACGATGGCATCATTCTCGGCACTGGCGACACCTTGGAGTATAACCTCGGGTACAGACACGTCCACGCGGCTCTGAAATGGCACCGACTCGGCATACACGAGGACCATGTTCAGCGCCTGTTGTCTCCGCATCGCTCCCGTCATAACATTTGGCACGGCATCAAGTACTGCGTATTAAATGCTGCGGCGCTGCCCAGGATTGTGGATGGCAAGTTTCTCCTCATGCGGGTCATGGATTACTACCTCATCAAGCCGACGACGCACCCTTTCTGGGAGATGGACATCTGCCCGCACCAACAGTATACCGAAGACCAATTTTGGACATACCGGGACGAAAACGGGCCATGGTCGAGAAATGGTCTGCTGCCCAATTTTGCTGTCTGCAAGGCCGTGCAGTCTGCGCTTGCCGCACCGGGATCCAACATCTTCTCGTCGTGTGTGCTCTGTCGTACAGACTTCTGCGTCAACATCGAGACATGGACGCATGGGGATTTCGAAGCAACCGGTAATCGCCCTGATGCCAACCGTCTCAACATCCGAGGCGGTCGTGTCAGCATTTGGAAAGACCTGGGATATGAATGCTCACCTGTCCAGGCCGCGTGGACGTCTCAGTCCTTGCCCACCTCTGAGTTGGCTCGTCGGGCTCAATTTCGCTACAAAAAGCCGGGCAGTGTTTGGATGGCATATCGTGCACGGAAAAACACATGCCCTGTATCGAGATTTTACAGGAAATTGACCCTTGAAACCGAATTACTATTCCGAAAGAGTGCTAAGGAACAACAACGGGCGACGAAATTCATCCCAGTATTGAACACGAAGAGTCGACTATCCAATGAATAGGCCGTCCGATTCTTTCACATCAAATCTATCAGTATCCTTGATGAAACCACCAGACTCATTGCTGTACTTACAAAAAGTTTGCGTTGGCGTCACCAGTAAAGGCTACCAGACCCAGCAACCACGATGAGGTGCAAACATTGCTGGGGCGCTCCCACCCACACACACCATATACAGGGTTCCCATCCAAAAAAAAAAAAACTATTTTTTTTTCTTTTTTTTTTTTTTTTTTTTTTTTTTTTTTTTTTTTTTTT
>SRPU01000931.1:0-12603 GCA_018360185.1 Claviceps lovelessii
ATCAGAAATCCTATCATACTAAGCCACATTGTTGGTCAGTGCAGGAACGTTTAGTATTGTGCAACGCCATGTGCAAAAAAAAAAAAAAAAACTTGTAGCCTACCCAACGATGCAGAACGCAATGATGTATATACCACGCTGCTCGAGAATTAGACAACGAAAATGAATTCGTATAGCCCTCGCTTTTTGATACTTTGAAATGTTTCAACAAGAGAGGCTTTTGCTTGTCAACGACGGTGGGAGCGGGCCATTCTCTTGCGCAGCAAATTAGAAAAAAAAAATCACTGGGTAGGTTGTCTTATCGATAAGATAAGAATCTTGGAGAGGTTTCGTGGTGTTTATCGGCGTGCCACCAGCAGGAAAATGGTGCGGCGGTGTTTCTGTCCAACCCCGCCGTCCTATTTTTGCTCCGCTTTCAAGATTCAGACCGCAACCCCAACCAGACGTCTGTTTCGTTATTTCCAAGTACAAAGCGTGATCAAAAGCTGCCCTCATCATAAGGGCATCTTTTTTTTTTTTTTTTTTTTTCCTCTCCTCGCCAGTCCGTCAGATCCTTTGCACGACGGAGGGGCGGCAGGCTAGGATTTGCAAGTAGCATACATGCGACCGGATACTTTGTTCTTGCGCGTGGGGAGCTTGGCAACATCGTGTTTCGCCCATTTGTGTTTGTGACAGGGATCACCCTGCGTCATGGGCTTTTGGCTTCACAAATCGAACTTTACAACATTTGTTCTGTAGACACCAGTCGATTCGACTACAAAGTTGAACCAGAAAGTCTAGGTATGTCATGATTCACGACACGGGAGACAAGCGGCAGCCTCATACATATATACATATGTATATGTAATGGATGTACATCGCCGGTGTCCGTAAAGCTGGTGATTTCTTTAACGCAGATCGAGCGCAGACACATTTTTTTATGTATCATAGTCACATACCCTTCTATGAATAGTGCGTATTTTATTTGCTGTTGGAAACATGCATTAGTGGGCATCGTCTTTTTCTTTCAACCCTTACCCCTTACCCTATAACCAAACCAAGGAAGCCAAAAAAAAAAAAAGGTTAAAAAAGCACAAATTAAGTCTCGGACTTATTGTGTGGGTAGAACACGGATTCTTGTTTGCAACGGAGCCATGGTATTCGCTGACCGCGTTCCACATGGCGGTCGGTAGCTGGTTCGTTCAGTTACATGCCGCAAAATAGAGGGTTTGAACACGCGTGCTTTCCACGAGCGACCTGCTGTCCGTCGTATGCGCCGTTCTCGGCCACAAAAATCACTAGAATTGCTTTTGAGCTGGATGAAGGACAGAATAACTCATAACAAGCGCAAGCAAGTTGAACACTACAAGTAATTTTTTTTTTTTTTTTTTTTAAAAAAAAAGTAGAATAAAAAAAATAAACAAATGGAAGAGAACCCTGCTTTAGACATGCTGTTCTCGCCTTTGACTGTTTGCTGTTCGACAATTGAAGGGCTCTCTGCTGTGCGGCCCCATTTTTCTCTTCCGGCCATTGCAAATACAGAGACGAAAGGCAAAGAAAGGGCGCACAGACCAACTGGCACTTGATGATGACCACCAACCTTTGTGTGTTTTTTTTTTCTGTTCCCTCCTCCTCATCCTCGATTAAGACTCATCGTCGTTTTTCCAAACACATCACTCGCCACTCCGACCAGTCATCTTTCCCCTCCCCTCCCCCATCCGCTGCAGAACCTGCGTCGATTTAACTCTTCTTCCCTCGCAAAAAAAAAAATCAATCCTCTCTTCTATTTCTACTCTCGTGGTGTTATCCGTTATCCACTTTCTCGGCTCTTCCCATATCCCATCTTCCATCCGTCCAGTGGCCACTTTCGTCATCAGGTGTCAAATTTCCCTGAGCAGACGCCCCCTTCGCGAATCATAAGTCTTAGACATAGTCATCTCCGCGAATCGATTGCACAGGCATCAAGTTCAGTAACCTAGCACTCGTCGACACCCCACTCCGCAATAAGCGCTTCCGCGATCGATTTCACTGCCCTGCAGTCCAACCTCTCCCCCCACATCTCGACCAGGACGCAGAAGACATGGCTACGAACGGTAACTTCGTCCAGCAGGAGCAGTACAAAAACGGTGAACAGGCTACTTATGCAGGCGCCGACTCCGGTGCCACCAACAGCAATCTCTCCAAGGACGAAGTTGGCTGGTACTTTGTCGAGCAATACTACACAACCTTGAGCAAATCGCCCGAGAAGCTTCACGTGAGTTGCCCTCTTCCAAACATCTACAAACCCAACTGAAAGCTAGACTGACATTGTGATTTCGTTACAGCTCTTCTATAGCAAGCGTTCCCAGTTCGTCTACGGCCGGGAGGCCGAGGTGGCTAATGTATCTGTTGGACGTCAGGTAAAAAACAACAACCAAAAAAAACCATTCGTTGCTCCAAATCGCTAGCATCAGCCAAGCTAATAGTCTGGTGCCGTACAAATAGCAAATCCAAGAGCGCATCAAGGCTCTCGAATTCCAAGACTGCAAAGTTCGAGTCTCCAATGTCGACACGCAGGCATCTTTTGACAACATTGTCATACAAGTCATTGGTGAAACCTCCAACAAGGGTGCCGAGCCCAAGAAATTCGTTCAGACCTTCGTTCTAGCACAGCAACCCTCCGGATACTTTGTGCTCAACGACATTCTACGATACATCAGCGAGGAGGACGAAGAGGAGTCTTCTGCGCCCGCCGATACTCCAGCCGACTTGCAGGAGCCTGCCCCTACCGCTGTGGAACTTGATTCTGGCAAGGAAAATGGCATCGAGGAACCAAAGCTCGACGCGGATGCCGTGGACGAGAAGCTTAACGAGACTGCTGCCGCTCAGGACGAGACTCTCCTGAATGGTGATGACGTCGCCGAGACCCCCAAGATTGCCGAGGCCAAGACTGACCCTGTTGCTGAGGCTGCTTCTGAGGAAACCGCCAAGGAGGAGACTGCGACCGAACCTGAGAAGCCTGAAGAACCAAGCTCGAGCTCAACTCCTGTCGCCAAGCCGAAGCAGGAGGACGTTGCTGCTGTCACCCCCGCGCCTCCCGTCGCCGAGGCTCCCGCTGCGGCCCCTGCTGCTGCCCCCGCTCCTGCACCCGCTCCGGAGCCTATCATGCCTCCGAAGCCCATGACCTGGGCTAGCCGTGCTGCTGCGGCCGCCGGACCTCGACCCGTCGTTCCCCTCCCCAAAACTGCTACTCCTCCATCACAAAGTCAGAACCGAACTCCTGCGCCTGCTGCGGCTGCTGCTGCCGCCGCTGCCGCTTCCACTACTGCCGCTCCTCCTGCCGCTCCTGCCGCAGCCGCAGCCGCAGCCCCAGCAGTCTCCGCCGCCCAACCTGCAGCGCCTACCGCGCCTACCACCGATACAGCTGCCAAGGAGTCATCTGGATGGCAGACTGCTGGCGCCGACTCCAAGCGCCAGCATCGACCTCAGTCTATCTCCGCCAACATCAATGAGAAGGAAGCTTTCCTGGGATACGTGAAGTTTGTCAGTGACAAGGTTCAGGACGCTGATCTGCGCAGCGCCCTGGCTGCATGTGGCGAGCTGAACTACTTCGATATCAACCGTCAAAAGGTACGATTCCAATCTACTTGAGGAAATTGAATGCGGATCGAATAAGAACCTAGACATGGCTAACCCTGCAATGCATAGAACTGCGCCTTTGTCGAATTCAAGACTCTTGAGGGCTACCAAGCTGCCCTTGCTGCCAACCCCCATCCTGTTAACGGGGTTGATATCATTGTGGAGCCTCGACGACCAAAGTCCAACACTTACGGGGGGAACAACTACCACACTCACCGAGGTAATGCCTCGGGTGGACGTGGTCGTGGAGGCCCCGACGGCCACCGCAATGCCCAGGGCAACCCACGTGGCAACTTCCCAGGCCAGAACCGTGGCCGTGGAGGAGCTGCTCGTGGCCGCGGCGGTGCTCAGGCGAACAATGCTTAGACGATGGACAAGCCCAGGACTGTTGGTACTCGAATGTGCCATTCCGGACTGAGCAAACCAACTGCAGAACGCTCATGGGACATGTACCATTGGCATGATGAAACGGCCCTGCTTGGTCAGGAATTGCACAGTAACGACAGACTGATTTTGATTTACCCAAGCGTGGATATATTCTGAGGGCGATTCAAGTTTTTTTTTTCCCACTTTCGGTCTGGCCAGTGCTTTTTTTTTTTTTTTTTTTTTTTTTTTTTTTTTTTTTTTCTTTTGCCCCGACAGCCTTGGTCAATGGATAACAATTCAATGGACAGAAGGGATTGATGTTCTTCATTTTCTTTTCTTTTCTTTTCCTTTCCCCCCCTTTTGTAAGTTGGAGCTGGCGCCGTGTATCGGGTTGGAATCAGCACTGGCGCAAAATGGTTGGACCTTGTATTACGATTGTCTATTCTCTGTTTCTTTTCCTTCCTTGGTCCAATTCCTTTCACATTCTTCCTATTCTTTTCATTGACTGCATGTTGCTACCCTAACATGCATCATGGTATCGATGGGGAAATGATGAACACACGCGCACACATGCACACACACAAAAAAAGCAGACGGCGACCAAGAAAAAAAGAAAACAAAAAGAGTTGCAAATCTTATGAGGGTCTGTACAGCTGTACTTGGAGGTCGATAATCTGACTTGAAGAGTCGGTCATGCATGTATGAAGAGGTCGGAGGAGAGGAGGTCGAAAGAAGGGGGAATAAGCAGAATCGGGAAGCAGGCCTCTGAACGAAAAGGACAAAGATAGTGTATAGTGTTTGACGACATAGTCTGTGGGTAGTAGGGTTGAGAGGAACTCGGTCGAGTATGGGAGATTTATTGACTACCGTGTACGTTGGTTGCTGAGCTGTTGGAACGGGAACGGGAACGGGAACGGGGGGAGAGAAGAGAGGAG
Source organism: Claviceps lovelessii (assembly GCA_018360185.1). NCBI lineage: Eukaryota > Fungi > Ascomycota > Sordariomycetes > Hypocreales > Clavicipitaceae > Claviceps > Claviceps lovelessii. The sequence continues at coordinate 4,899 of SRPU01000931.1, forward strand.
ACGAGCGGGAAGAAAAAGGGGCGCGTTTTCTTTTGTTGTGGTGTTCTGATGGTCATGATGCCGGAAATGAAAGCAGAACGAACGATGATGAACTGGACAAAAGTTTCTTGTGCCCTGATTTTGTTTTTGAGGTTTGGGAGGATGTCCGATATAGCATAGCGTCTGGGGGCAGTTAATCGCTGTACCTCTGTACAAGTAGTATACAACGGTGTCTTTTTTTTTTTTTTTTTCGTTTTTTTTCCAAATCACGACTTGAGTTTCTCGTTTCTCGTTTCTCTAGATTCTCTAGTTCTCGTATGGAGGATGAAATTGTTGTCGTCCGATTCCCTATCGTGATGTAGTACTTGGCATGTTGTACATGGGAGCGTACCAGGTCTGGAACACTTGTGTTGTCATACATTCATTGGAAAAGGAACTTCCATTTTGTACTCGTGCGAGACATGGACATGCGATGAGGTCGAGGGGCCTGCAATACCGGGGGACAAGAACGAAACATGCGTGTCTTGTGGTCCCGCGCGGGGGGGGGGGGGCCGGTACTGGACGTGAAACGATGCGTGGTTGGGGTTTGCTTTGCTCGATGATGTACTTGGGTGTGGGTGTGGGTGCGGAATTTACTCAGAGGGGCAAAAAAGAAGACAAGGAGGTGCTGAGGGGAGCACGGAAGGGAATGAGATGGGAACTGGACAGACTTGTCTGATCTGCACGAGGTCACAGGTGATGTTGTACGAGGGGAGGGGAGGGGAGGCTGGATCCGGCCAAGTTGATGTGCCCATGGATGTTCTTTTGTTCTTTTGTTCTTTTCTTTTTCGCTCTTCTTTCTCTTCTTTTCGTTTCTTTTTCTATATAAAAAAGCATGGGCTGTGGTGCGACGTCAGCGTCGTTGTTTTTGGAGTTCCGAGTGAAAAACTCCTAATCATGACAAGTCCATACCTACTACTAGATACTTACCTACCTACCTACCTAGGTATGTGCACATCGTCGTGGTCTGGAGATGTTCAAGATGCGGACATACATATACATATGCATGTGCGTTATTTGCATGGCTCCTGAGGGGGCTCATGCACGCGCGCGCGAAACATGACAAAGGACAGATGACAGAAACTCAAACAATGCCACCTCGGCTTGCTGCCGTGGTGTATAGTTTGAGCGGGATGGCCAAATCAAAAGTTCCTAGGGCCGAGGGGCGCTGCAAACTTCAAAGTGACTGCAAGTACCTACCCACCCACTACCTAGGTACCTAGTAGCTAAGTTAACTTGTACTTGCTTTCCGAAAGAGAGTGGACATCTTCCCTTCCAGGTCGTCCCTTTGTCGTCGCGACATGGAGCGCCAGGCTTCGGAATAGCTGCCTGCAGGCCGCTACGACCCAGGGCAGTAGGTGGTATTACGGTACCGGAGGGAGGGAAATGGACTTTACTCGGCAACGCGCCGGCCTGCGGCTTAAAAGACGATGCGAACGCAGCGATTTGCGTCCAAACGTGCCATGCTGATGGGTGATGGCCATGACGCATCACGTACCTTAAGTATGTAAACATGTCTGTCTTGGTCGCGGCAAGTACATGGCCGAGCATAGAACGAACCGTCACGGTCCAACAACTCTGGGGTCGTTGTCTTTGGCAGCCAAATGGGGCGCACGGCGTGGTGGCGACGGCTGGCAACCAGTGCCAGACAGTTGGCGGCACTTGTTGGTGGCAGTTGGCGGCAGTTCATGGAGCGAGCGCTCTTTCCTTCCAGTCTACATCCCCACAGCAGCCCGTCTGGTTTCATTCCAGGTTCGATTCGAGACGGGCTTTGGTATCTACAGGTGTCAGGGGCATGGATCATCGACGACTTGGCAGGGGCAAAAACCCCGCGACGTTTGCCCCAGGCGCCGCCTTTTCTCCTGCCATGGCGGCTCGGGCTTGTCGGCCTTGTCCACGGCTCCCGCTTTCTGCCGTCCACTGGGCGGAGAAAGCAAATGATGCTATTAAATAAGGATGATGAAAAATCTCCGTGGGCGGGGGGGGTTACTGCACCCGCCAACCGAACCCGGATCGTCGTCACTCACTCATCAGTCACCGCCATCATTACTCGTCGCATGTGCATGCACATTTGCTCTGGCCAGCCAGCCAGGTGGCATTGAAAACAGAAGAGAAAAAAAAAAAAAGAAAAAAAAAAAAAAGGGAAATCACCCTTTGCGCCAACTCAAAGCTGACATCTCCATCTTCTCCGACCCTAACCCCGCTTTATTTCTGCCGGCCTTCAAACCTTGATAACTCTAACAGTGACATTCTCCTGCCGTCGTATTCCTTTTGGGTCCTTCTGTCCTTCTGTCCTCTGTCTTCTGTCTTCTGTCCTTTTCCAGAGCAGGGTTTCCACGCCCAGACTCCCGACCCAGAATTCTGCCACCTTCGTCCCCGTCAGTCGCTAGCAAAAGGGCCGCCGTACTGCAACCACACCCCCCCCCCCCCAACACTCGTCCAAAGTTCAAACACAGCCCCCCCTTCCCTTCCCTTTCTCCCATCAACCCATCAACCCAAAACGCTGCCTGGCTTTCGCCGCTCTCCTGTCAAGGGCCTTCATTCTCCTGCAAGTCGAGTAGTCGAGTTGGCGGGCTTCTTGACCAATTCTGCCCCTTGCTTACATCTTCACCCTCGCTCAGCGAGCCCATCATGTCTTCCTCCATTGGGACGCCCTGATCAAGCTTTTGTCCTGGCTCCGTCGATGGGGACTTTTGCGACAAAGACAAGTTAGCAGACCGTTGCACACGCCGGGGCACTGAGCTGCGTCGTCATCTTTTTCATCTTCTTTTTTCGTTTTTCGTTTTTTCTTTTTCTTTTTCTTTTTCTTTTTCTTTTTCTTTTTCTTTTTCTTTTTCTTTTTCTTTTTCTTTTTCTTTTTCTTCCCCCCCCCCGGTACCGTCAATCCCCTCTTTCTCCCTTCAACCCAATCTATTCCATGTATGCCTTCCATCAACCATGGAGGACCGGCGCAAGGCTTCAGTCGGTACTCATCAAGAGCCGACTGCCCCGTCAATGAGGCCTCTCCAGCGGCGTTATTCCATGGAGCAAGACTTGTACTACAACCATGTAATGGCCGCTCCGCAACGCCGCCTCTCGCAGCCGCCGGCCTACGAGCCAATTCCAAACGATTCAGATCAAGGCATCGACCATCACAGTCGGGGTCGAACCAAAGGTCAGGGCCAGGATCACAGTCAGGCTCAGAACCATGGTCGGCCCTCCGGAGAGCAAATTCCTAGCTTCGACCAGTTTGAGGATGCCCGACTGTCGGCTATGGTCGAGTTCCTCCCCAGCTATCAAAACACTGTACATCACGAAGGCGTCTTTTCCAAAAAGCACGAAATTGAGAACACAATCAAACGGGCCGAAGACCGGCAATGGCATACCGTATTCGTCTCGCTCAATGGCACGGCGCTCAATGTATATTCCGTCAAGAAGGATTGGGGTTGGGGTCGAAGCAGAGATGGCCCGACAATTTGCCCCGATAACCCTCCTTGGGTCAAAAAGTCCAAGTTGGAAAAGAGTTACAGCCTCTTGCACGCCGATGCTGGTATTGCAGCAGATTATTCCAAGTGGGTTCATTTCCGATTTTCTCTCTCTTTTCTCTCTTTTTCCTCTTTTCTCCCCTTTTCCTCTTTTCTCTCTTTTTCCTCTTTTCTCTCTTTTTCCTCTTTTCTCTCTTTTTCCTCTTTTCTCTCTTTTTCCTCTTTTCTCTCTTTTCTCTCTTTTCTCTCTCTCTCTCTCTCTCTCTCTCTCTCTCTCTCTCTCTCTCTCTCTGAGCAGCCAACTAACGTGTACTGCCCAGACGACGATATGTTATTCGCATCAGGGCCGAAACCGACCAGTTTTTACTGTCTTGTATCGAACTGACCACTTTCATCACATGGCTTGAATGCCTGTTCTCTGCCATCGACGTTGCAGCACCCATCGACGACCGGGACTTTCCCCGTGACATGTCTATCCCCCGTATCCAACGGATTCGCTGGTTTCAAGGCCAATCCCCCGCCCTACCTGGCTATGCCGCTGCCACCGAACAATGTCGAAACGAAGAAACGTCTGCCCCCAGTGCACCGGATGATGGTGGAAGCACAACAGGAGCCACCAGTGCGGCGGATGGCTTACAGATGACAAGGATACCGCTGCCACAGACTCAGCGACCACTGCAAGAAACCGCGGCTATACCTCCACCAAGAGTACGGCCCATCATCCGCCGCATGGGCACATCAACCTCGTCGCATCCTTCGGTAGACCCGCATACAGGAAAATGGTTTCCCAGACATCACTGGTCAAGTGCGCATGATCTCTTGTACGCCAAGCTATGCTATAGCAATTTGCTGTTTAGAAGCCCGAGAAAATCAAACTACATTATCAGCAAAGGGAAACAATGGTATGTCGACTGGAAAACCGGCAAGATGGTCCGGGTTCTGCCACCAACCTATGGCGAAATTGATTTTTTTGGACCTTGGCAAGTCATTCATACGGAGAATCCGAGGATATGATGCAGCGTAGCATTTACTTTTCAGCACGTTTGCGGATATTTACACGCATCGGTCGATGAGTTGACCTCATTGGGCGGAGTTTTGTACACGTAATTTCCAGTTTAGCCCATGTAGAACGGATGATTGTGGATATTTAGATATTTCTGTACACGGGGACAAACAGCTACTGGATGATCAGCGCATGATTTTGAGTCCAAGGTGCCACTGGTGTTGGATGGAAATTTCCTACCAGAAAAACAAGGTATTTTGAGAAAGGGGTATCGTGTCATGCCAACGCCAGAACAGCAGCCTCCAAATGCCATTAAAGAATAACAAAAGAAGAAGCAAGCGCCCCATCTCGTGTCATTCGTAGCAGGCCAAATCTTGACATTTCCGCAAGATATGCAAATATCGTCAAACTTGTTTCCCACATCCCCCCCCACAAACAAGACAACTCTATCCCCCTTCCTCCACCTCATATTCATATTCCTATGCATCTCCACCCACCCCCCTCAACTCCGCATCCACGGCCCTCGACTCCGCGGCCAGCTCATCCACCACATCCCCCAGCACGGCATTCGCGCCCCGGACATCCTCGACCGCCCGGTCCAGCTGGTCGAGCAGCTGGTCGATCTGGCGGCGCTGCTGGCGCACGTGGTCCGCCAGGAGGGCGTTTTGGGCCTGCGTGGTCTGCAGGCGTGCGTTGAGGAGGGACTGGTGCGCGGCGAGGGGGGGGGAGAGGTGTGCGGCGAGGATATCCTGGGGGGGGAGGAGATGGGGGCTGAGGATGTCAGTATGGGTTGTTGGCGGTTCGTTGTTCGTTTCGATAGGGGCATCAGGCCCAACACAGGGAGAAAAGAAACATACGCTACACACTCCCCCTCTTGCGGTCCCCTCCTCTTCCCCCTTCCCTCTTGTGCCTCCTTTGGCTCCCCTGGCTCCCCTGGCTCCCCTGGCTCCTCTGCCTGCTTCGCCGCCTCGGCCGCCTTGCCAACTACGCCCTCCAACTCATTCAACTTGCCCACCACCCCCCTCGCCAGCAAAATGGCCTCAAACTCGGCCTCGCTCTTCTCGCGCAGCTTGTGCACCATCTGCGACTGCACTTGGCGGAGGATGGGCTCCGCGCGGCGCGCAATGGTGGGGAAGCAGGGCGCGAGGTTCTCGTACGAGAGCTTGTCGAGGGTGCGGGTGAGGGAGGCGGCGTGGATTTGGTGGAGGCGTTGGGCTCGGGGGCCGGGGGGTTGATGTGGTTGTGGTTGTGGTTGTTCTTGTCCTTGTTGTTGTTGTGCTTGTGCTTGTGCTTGTGATTCAGACTCAGATTGTGGTTGTGGTTGCGGTTGCGGTTGCGATTGCGGTTCGGATTGAAGCTGGTGAGACGGTGAGGGGGAGGGCATTTCCACGGAGGCTCGTTCTTCCTTGTTCTTCCTTGTTCTGTTTCCTTCTGTTTCTTTCCTGGTCCCCGCTCGGTATTCTTCTTCTCGATCTTGGCTCGCCCTAGCGTTGTTTGTCCGATATCATGCGATGTTATCTTCTTCTTCTTCTTCTTCGTCTCGTCAGAACGACCCTGGCTGGAAGCTGGAAGCTGGAACCACGGCCACGACCGGTGGAGACGGGCCGGCGGGGCGGGGGATGCACGGCGTTTGCACGCGCAGGAGCTTGCCGATCCAGACGCGAGGGCACGTGAGCGGCGCGTGGTGCGAGAGGGTGTTGGGGAAAAGAAAATAAATGAAATGAAATGAAATGAAATAAAAAGAAAAGAAAAGAAATGAAATGAAATAAAATAAAATAGAAGAATAGAGAATGAAGAAAATATTATATAATAAATAATAAGAAAGAAAAAAAAGGAAAAAAAAAAGATATACAGTATAACAACTACATTCCTCTAGTTCGCCGCGCAAGCTAGCTATTTTATAGAAAAAAAAAAAAAAAAAAAAAAAAAAAAACTAGCATTTAGCCATATTACCTACACCCAACGCGTTGAGCGCAAGAGGGCAGGTCCTCGCGGTCACGATACCTCCGGGGGTGCAAAATCATTTGGCCCCCCCAGCTGTGAGTAGGAGACGGCCCCTTGAGTGGGCTAATCGAGGCACTGCTCACGCATGAAATCGGTAGAAACACACACGTATGTAGGCTCGGCCGAGCCTGCGCAACACGGCTGGTGCCGAGGGAGAACAGCGCTGCGGGAATAATTCTGTCTGGAGGATACAGTCGCGAGCACGATGGGGAGAACAGGGGCGGCATGGGAATGGACCGAGCTTGGTTCGTCATGCTACCCGCTCGAGCGAGGAATCGGTCCATGAATGCTGGTGTGGTAGACTCTAGCTCCCTTTATACAGCAACAGGTCTATACATCAATGGGTTATATATTAATGGGTTATACAGCATTGTGTTATACATCAGGTCTATCCTCCTCCTCCCAAAACTCCACGTACAAAATATACACAAATACACATAGAAAATAATTTATCGTCGTCGTGACAACCCCCCCAGCCCTTTTATACAAATCTTCTTGCCAGTCATCCGTCATCGTCATCTTCCACAACACATCACTCAACTAGCCGACAAAATCACCGCCGCATCCGCCGCCGCGCTGTGATCCGTCCTGCCCCCATCCCTCCGCAGCCGCTCGCGCTCCTTGCGCAGCCGCTCGGCGTCCTTCTTCTTCTGTTGCGCCAGGTACGTCGTGTAGCGGATCATGCCGAGCGTCAGGACGGCCAGGAACAGGAGGCCCACGACGGAGCGGCGGATGAGGATCCATCGCACGCCTTCGATTTCGGATTTGCTGTCGCTGCTGAGGAGGATGCTCATTTTGTAGTTGATTTGTTGGATCTGAAGGGGGAGGTGTGGTGTTAGCAACTGGCTTGTTATCGTGCAAGCTTGTTTGCCGTAGAATTTCCTTCTCCTTTCTTCCATTTCCACTCACCGCACTCTCCACAGCCTTCTGCTCCTCCCGCACCGCCATGTTCCGATCATTAAACAGACCCCTCACGCTATCGTTGAGCGTCAGCAGCTCCTGGTTGAGCGTCTGGGTCAGTATGTCCACCTCGTGCTGCAGGTGCGTCCGCTGCTGCCGCATCTGCTCCTCCTGCAGGCGACGGTTGTTTTTGATCTCGGTGCTGAGTTCGGAGCACGCGGCGTGGAAGAGATAGGTTTCCTGGGCGCATCAGATATATGGGTAGATGAAAGATGAATAAATAAAAGAAGAAGAAAGAAAGAAAGAAAGAAAAAAA
>SRPU01000932.1:0-12598 GCA_018360185.1 Claviceps lovelessii
TTTTTATAGAAGTAGGAATTCTTCTATACTGTATTTTTTCCTGTTTTATAAAAGGGAAAACTTCTTTTTAGCGAATTTATTCTTTTTTATAAAAGGAATAATAACTTCTACACTCTCTATAAATATAGTGGTATTCTTATTTTATTATAGAAAAATTCAGTAAATTTTTTAGATACTAAAAGTTCTCTTCCAGGCTTATAACCTATTAGAAATAACTAAGGTAGGTGCTATAAAGCATAGCTTACTAAGGTAGTGGGCTTAGTAAGCGTGCACCTATAGGTCCACTGCTCTATAGAGCAGAGCACTGTAGTAAGCTGCAGTTAGCTAAATCTTACATAAAATAGAAGCTTTTGCATTGCTTTTAGCACTATTTAATTCGCTAAAGAATTTATAATAATAATATTTAATAAAAATTATATCTAATTTCTGACTTTGTGGGTGTGTGTGGCTAGCAAGAGTGATTCTAACGGTCTGTATAGTTAGCGGCTATAAGGGGGTTTTTTACTTCCTTCCCTTATATACCCTCTAACCTTATTAGTAAATCCTAGTTATTAGCTAGGCTTTATAAGCTACTTTTTATTTTCTATAAAATTTATTTATATAGGAAAATAAAAAAATAGACTTATAGCTATATAAATTAGCTACTAATGTGCTTGCTAATTAGTTAACTTAGTGAAAATTAATATATATAACCTAAAAATCGATTTTTTAGATAATTATATAGAAAGAAAGCCCTAAATTTAGTAATAAAGAATCTAATTTTAAAATTCTTTATAAATTCCTCCTTATTATAAAAAATAGTAAAAACTAACATTATAGGGTAACTACCTTTGCTAACTAAGCTGCCTTTAGCAGCTTAGTTAGCCTATTTAATCCATTTCTCTATAGCTTTGCTAGTTGCCCTATAAATTTAATCTAAAGTTAGCCCTACACCTAATAGCTATTAGCCCGACCGCGTAGCTATTAGAATAGGCATAGAAGGGCAAAAAGTGAAGATTTATAGGGACCTTGTAGCTGCGAGCTCCACGCACGTGACCTTTGGTCGGAATTCCGTGGTTGTGCCACGCGCACGCGCGCAAGCTTACTGGCTTGCACTGGCTTTGCTGGCTAGCAAAGCCCCCCTATAAGATGCTTCTATAAGCGCTATAATTATAGCACTAATAGTGAGGAATCCCCTGTAAATAGCCCTGTTATTTTCAACAGCTATGTTTATTATAATAACGCAATTTAGTACCTAATTTTTATTAAAAATAATAATTACTTAGGAGACTAACTATTAGGCAAACTATCTAATTAGTTACTTGCTATTAACTTTAAGTTAGTAATTAATAGTATAACCTCTTCTATATAAAGTTCTTAAATATATCTCCTACTCTCTTATTATCTTATTGTTTTTCTTCTTTCTTTACTAACTCTCTTTTCCTTAAATGCTCTACCTTTTTAAATGCTTTAATAGCTTTTTTTATTATAAATTATTTTAATTAGCCTTATTCTTAGCTTTTTAATATTCTTAATATTATTACTTAAAAGGTTAATCAATAGTCTTTTTTTTCTTTAAATAATTTAGTATAGTATAGAAAAGGTATAATGTTTTATATAATAACTAAGGCCTATATAGTATATAATTTATTTAATTAAATTATAGAAGTTAAAGCTAATAACTCCTAAGTTCTATTATCTTTTTTAGATTTTAGTGCTTAGTAGCACTAACTATAGTAAAAGTAGTGTCTCTATATACTCTTTTATTACTATTTAAAGAAAAAAGCTTAAGAATTAGCTATAATATTATATAAATTTCTTTAAAGTAGTCTTCTCTTAAAAGGACCTTTTTAGAGAAGTTTTATATACTTATTCTAAACTCTAAAAGCCTACTTATACTAAAAAATAGATTAGTAATATTATTATTCCTATATAGCTTACTTATTTTAAGGGGTATTTTATAATAATAGTTATAAAATACTCTAAATAAAAGCTATTTTTTCTTATATAAATATATAGAATAATAAATAAGGTATTTTACTCTTCTTATACTAATATATATCTTAAGATAGTTACTACCTTTAAAGAGTATATAAGTGCTCTATATTATAAATATATTTCTTTTAAAAACATTTATAATAGTACCTATAGTAACTATATTTAAAAGTCTAAGAGCTATAAGTAGGCGTAAGCTTAAGGATATTATATAGAAGCTAGTAATACTTATTCCCTTATACCCTTTTTAAAAAAAGAGGCTAAAGGGGCTAATATAAGGGACCTTTTAAATATTAGGTTATTTAGTTTTAGTACTTTAAATAGAAATATAGTATTTATTATTTTTATTAATATCCCCCCTTTTTATTCTATATTATAGTAGAATTAAAGGGTTTTATTATAAGAAAATGCTTATAATAAATAAAAGAGGTTAGTAAAGCTAAACTTAAGTAAATAGACTATTTAATTAAAGAAAAAATAAAATAAAAGAGAAGAAAAAAAGAAAAAGAAGAAATAAAAGAAAAAAAAATAAAACTAAATAAAAAAGAGTTAAACCTTTAGTATATATAGCTAGGAAATAAGTCCTTAAATAATTAGTTAAATAATTAATAAAGTATAATATATAGGTAGAATTAATTAATTAAATAATATAAGTAAAGATTATTAGGCTCTCCCCTCCCTAAGGAATAAGGTAAATTAAGCCTTATTACTAACTAAAGGCAAAAGGAAAAAAGAGTAAGAGTTAATAATTATAATAATAATAATAAAGTATATAAAGAAATAATAGGGTTTAGTAAATATAATAGGTTAGGAATTAATTAAAAGGTAGTATACCTAGTATTTACATTATTACTCTTTACTAAGGCCTAAAATCTAGACTTTAATTTAGTAATAAGGGTACTATTATAGTAATATAGGCACCTCTCTATCTAAAGATTCCTTATTTTCTAAGATACCCCTTAAAAAAGAAGTATTATTTTAATAAGTAAATATTAATTAAATATCTTATAAGTAGTATTTACTAGTAAAAGTTTTTAAAGATTATTATTTATATTATATAAAATAGGTTTAGGTTTAGTTTATTATTATAATAGCTAGTATAGCTAATTATTTATAACAAAAGCCTCCTAGCTCTTATTATTAAGCATAAATTTATTAATATAATTACTACTAATTATTTTATTAAGTATAATACTATATAAGGTCTAAAGTCTATAGGCCTTTATAATTAATACTTAACTATAAATTTAAAAAGGCTTATTCTATTTCATTATTAACTTCTAGGTAAAGAATATATTTATAAACTAGTATATATAATAAATAAAAATAAGATCCCTTATAACTAATTAATTAAAAGGTTTTTAAATTAAAGTAGCTTAGTTTTTATTTATTCTTATTATAAGTTCTTTTTAAAACTAAAGGACTTTATTTTATACTATGGTAATATCTTTTTCTTTTTACTTAAAAATATAAATTCTAGCCTTAAAAAGATTTTATACTATAGTTACCCTATTTTAGTTAATAAGCTACTATATTAAAAATTCTATTTTAAGGGGTAGTAGGGGTTCTAATTTATAAATAATATAAAAAGCTAATTAACTATAAAAGAATTTAATTATAATATAATTAATAAGAAAAGCTTATTTAAAATACCTTAGCTACTTCCTATTAAAGCTACCTATTTTTATAAGTATAAATACTAAAGACTAATGCCTACCTTTTATAAAGCTATTTACTTTAAAGTTATATTTAAATATTTATATACCTTTTATTCCTAATTAAGCTAAGGCTTTACTTAGTTTCCCTTTTATTTCTAGCCCTTTATTATAAATAATAAATAGAATTAAGCTAAACCTATTAATTAAACTATTAAAGAACTTTTAAATAGCTTTAATAGTAATAGTATATACTAGTATAGCTTTAACCTAGCCTATAAAGTTATACCTAGCTTTTAAGAGATACTTATACCTATAATTAAATAATAGGTATTAAGTTTTAATATAAATCTTACTTATAAGGTTACCTAAAGCAATAGGTATTATAATTTTATATAAGCACTAGGGTATATATTTTTAATAGACCTTATAATAGTAAGGCATTTCTTATACTATATTTTATATTTTTCTTTAATAATACCTTTAATAAGCTATTTAATAAATTACTTCTATACCTTTATAAGCTATTAAAAGATAAATAGCCTTAATAATTAATTACTACTTATTTAGATTATTTATAATAAGTATAAAGCCTTTTATAATATTAATAAGCCTTTTAAAAAGCTTTCTACCTTTAAAAAAAAACCCTAGGGCCTTTTTTCTTAAGTAATAAAAGTGCTTTACTAATTAATTAAATAGTTTCTTTAGTATTTAAAGGTAAAGAATAATTTACCTTAACTTAAGGTTATAAAGTATAGTTTTTACCTCCTTAAGTTAATTAATATTAAGCTAAAGGTTAATAGATTTTTTAATATTCTTTTCTATAATTTTATTTTAATTATTAAAAAAGACTAAACCCTTTTATAATAGTCTATTTATAGCTTAATTTTATTTTTTAGAAATATATTAAACTATAAAGTTAAAGAAAAGAATATAGCTAAGCTAGTAGGTAATAATAGCACTAGAGATATTATTAATAGTGCCTTAAAGCTAATACTTTAGTACTATTAAATTAATCTTTAAAATAAAGAAAACTTTAAATAAATAAATATAGAGTTTATAAAGAATATAAAGTAAAGTATAATATTTCTATTTAGTTATATTATATTTAACCTTAGTATTATTCTATATATTACTTTTAAACTATATAGGGTAACACTTACCTTTATACTTTTAAGAGAGAGTAATACCCTAGCTAATATTACTAGTATTAACTATAAGTATAATATCTTTATAACCCTTAGTTAAATTAATTAATTATAAGGTTAGTATACTAATTACTATATTAATTACCTTCTTTATTACTTCCTTATATTTTAAGCCCTATATTTATTTTATTTTATTATATAGTAATATTACTAAAGGTAGTGTAATTATAATATAATAAGGTATTTAAAAATAGTAAAAGGTAGTAAGGCTAAGGAAGGAATATATATCCCTTAAATTACTATAAGTAACATATTTCTTAAGCTTAAGAATCTTTTTTTTAGTAGGCCTATAGCTATATATTCTATAAATATACCTAATAATAATAGCTATAGATTAAAAGAATTTACTTTTAATTATAAAAGCAGTGTAATTAATAAGTTTAAGGTTTAAAAGAATATTATCTAAATTAATTAAATATTTTATAATATATTTTTAGACTTTAGGTAAGATTCTAGCATTATTATATAAAGTAATAGGTCCCTTTATAGTAATATTATTAAAAAGGGTATATAGATATAGAGTATTAAGTTAAAAAGAATATACTTTATAACTCTAATAAATTATATAACTAAGTTTATTGCTTTTTAAGGTAGGTAATAAAGCTTTAAAAGGTTTATAAAAGTTATAATTATAGTAAAATCCTAGCTTATATTAGCTAACTCTACCTAATTATACCTAAAGAGAAAGTTAATAAGCAAAAGTATCTTATATATTAAGAATTTCTTATTAAATAATTTAGTACCTTATAAAATGCCTATATTCTAAATAGTAATACTATTATACTTTATAGTAAATAGAATTAACCTAATTTCTCTATCTTTTTTTATAACTAAAAAATAAGGATTTTAATAAAAACTATATAATTCTTTTAGTAAACTATAATTTAACTTTTTCTTTAATAATTTTATTAATTTTCTTTAAAAGGTATAAGGAATTAAAATTAACCTTATTTACTAAGCTAAATACTTAATAACCTTAATAACTTAAGGGAATATAATAAAAGAGTTAATCTTTTTAATATTAAATAAGTCTTAGCTTAAAGTAGCCTCTTTATTACTAAGGATTTCCTTAAAAATATTAAATTCTTAAAGGGTAAGATATTCTTTAGTTTTATAAACTATTTAATTAAGTCTTTTTTAAGTTAATTAAAATCCCTTTAAATAATTAAAGAATTATTTTATAATAAATTTCTTATACTTTCCATTAGTATTAAAGTATACCTTAACCTTATTTTACTTCTTTATTTTTTATTTTAGATCTTTATTAAAAATAAATCTATTAAAGAAAATATTATTAAAGGGATATACCTTTTAACTAATATATTTATATATAGTTTTTATTATTAAATTAAATAATTATATATAGTAAAATAGCTAGATTTTCTTAGTAGTATTATTTAGTTAATTAGTTTAATTAGTAAGGGCTTATTTTAAGATAAGCGCTATAATTTTATTCTCTTTTTTTCTAGTAATTAGTATTAAAATCTTATTTTTTTTTAGTTTAAAGTTTATTTCTTTTTATATTATTTAATTAAATAGCTTTAACTTTTTATTTTACTTTTCCTTACTTATTATAAGTAAGTTAACTATTACCCCTAAGGGTAGCGCTTTATTAACTATATTCTATATAACTAATCTAATAGTATAAAATATAATTATAATATTTCTAAAGTAATATTTTATTCTTAGCTCCCTATAGCCTTAGCTATAATTAAATAATACCTATACTTATTAAATAAATAGTATTCCTAAGATTAAAGAGACTAAAATTATATTAAGTGCTATATAGAAGTATATTAGTATTTAAATATTACTAAGAAAAAGCTTTATATAAACTTCTTCTTTAAATTTAATAGCATTATTTAAGTAGAAAGTACTATTAATATTAATAATTATTAAGTATATCTTTAAACTAGCTTTATATATAAATTCTTTTATAATTAAGTTCCCTTATAACCTATAATTAATTAAGGCTAGTATAAGTAGTTTTTCTAGCTCTTTAAGGTAGACCTATAGGTAGGGGAGGTCTTATAAATAGCCTATTATTATATATAAATAAACTACTCTATAGATCTCTTCCTTATTATTTAGTGCCTAACTAATTTAAGTAAAGTTAGTTTTAATATAATTAAATAAATTATAGCTTAAGTAAAGTAAGTTAATATAAAAAGTTTTTACTTTTAGCCTTTTTTATAGTTACTTTTATAAGGTATTACTAACCTTAACTATAGTATTCCTAACTTATTATATACTAAGCTTCTTAGTATTTTTTCTTTTATTTTTTTTAATAAGCTTAGTTATAATTTAAATAACCTAGCTTATTATATTTTAATTAAATAATCCCTATACTTCCTAGTGTTAATAATCTTAAGGTTAAATTACTTTAGCTAACTTTAATATTTTATTATAATAAAAGACTTTCTTAATTCCCTTAATATAGGTAAAGTATTTACTAGTAGCTAACTTAGCTAATAGTAAAAAAAGCTTAAAAAGGTTTTATAGGCTTATACTTACTTTCTTACTAAAGACCTCTTTTTATAGTTAAGTAATAAGGTAGTTTTATAAAGACTCTTTTTTATATTTAATAATACTAAAACTTTTCTTTTAAGTTTAACTTACTAAAGTAATTTATAAATAACTCTTAACTAAAGGTTTATTTATAATTTCTTTTACTTAAACCTTTTTTAGTATATTAATATTAATAGCTATCTTTACTTTATAAAGCTCTCTAACTTTTTTTAAAGTTATAACCCTAATTATAAGCTATAGTTCTTTTATTAAAACCTTAATAAGTATAGGTTTTTATTATTTAAGTCTATAAAGTAAGAGACTTAATTATTTAATAATATTATTTATAACCTTTTTCTTATTAAATAATATTATTTAATAGTTAATAGGAATATCCTTATAGCTTAAAATCTAATCTATAAAATAATTAATAATATAGTCCCTAAAGTGCTTAATTTAAAAAATAGCTAAGTAGTAAATATAACTCTCTATATTAAGGAATAAATTATAAAGAACTAGTAGAACTTAGTACTTTAATAAATTATTTCTAATACTAAGGATTTAAGCTTAAGAGTTATATTATAAGAATCTAATTTTTCAATTATATTTTAAGAAGTTATATTAGTTAAAGTAGTAGCCTTTTTTATTATAGTAAAAATAAAAATTAAAGTACTATTTATTAGTATAAAAGATATTAAAGTAAATATTAATATACTTCTTTTATTCTCTAGCTTATACTATATTATAAAATATAAAATATAGGAATTTTAGTATTTTATTTATATATTATAGGGGATTAAATAATTATACTTAACCTTAAAGTATAGTAATTTATAGTTTTTAAGTTTCTTAATTAAAGTATTAATTTAATCCTTATAGCTATTACTTTCCTTATTTTAAAATATAAATAGAAATAAGTTAATAGCTAAAATATTAATCCCTTAAAAATTCTTAGTAATAAAAAAAGCTAACTAAAGGATTTTTTTATAATTAAATACTTAGTTATTAATATAGGTACTAATAGTCTTAATAAGGTTATAATTTTTAAGTTATAAATATATCTTTATATAGTTATTTAGCTTAATTTATAAGGCTTTATATTTTTTATAAATAAACTACTTTTTACTAAACCCTTACTTATTTATAAAGCTAATAATAATTTAGCTAGGGATAGCTTTATAAATATATATAGATTATATAAAAAGAGTTTTCTAATTATTAAAGAAAGCTTTTAATATTAATACTTAATAATATTATAACTATAGGTAGGTATTAAAGAATATTTAAGGGCATTATATATTAAGTTTCTTAAGCTAATTTATTATACTTTTAGTTTTTTTTTAAAGGGTAGCTTAATACTAAAGAAGTAAGGCTTCCTTAGTATTTTACTAAAAATATATAGTTATAAGGGTTTTAATATCCTTATAAAGCTTAGAAGTAACTTCTTTCTTAAGTATTTAGTATTATCTATTATTAAAAAGGCTAAGAGTATATATCTTTACCTTAAAGTCCTTTAGGAAATTTATAATATCTTCTTTAGTAAATTAATTAATATAGTAATTACTCTAAAGGAATATAAAAGCACTTTACTTATTAAGGGTTTCCTTAAGAAGCTTAATAAAGATCTTTAGGTTAATACCCCTAATAAAATTAATGAAATTAAATATATTAATAAAAAGGGGGTTTTTTTTAAAAATAAGGTTAGCTATTAGTTATTTTATACTAATTTAGTTAAAAAAAGAAGAAAAGGCTATTAAAATTAGTTTAAGTTATTCCTTAGGACTAATATTATTAAATATAGATATAGATATTAAATAAGTTAAATAATTAGAAGGTTCTTTTTTTTATAGTTAATCTACCTACTATAAAATAAATTACATTATTATTTAATAAGGTTAAGTAAGGTGTCTTTTCCTATAATACTATATACTAAAACTAGAATTCTAATAAAGGAATTCTAGGTTATAAGAAGGAAAATACCTATAACTAATATAATAATATAGAATTTAATTAAATTAAATAAAATTAAATAATCCACAGCCTTCTTTACTTTAGGGGGAGGGGTAATAGCATTCTAAGTAGGTTTTAATAAATTCTCTCTTTTTCTTAATATATTAGTATTATATCTTTATATACTAAGGGTTATTAATATAGATTCTATTAGGTGTAATTTAAAGGGAGTTTCTTTCTTATACTAATTAAGTTTTGGAATATTTTAATGCTTTTAATTAAATAATTTAAATATATTATAGCGGTTTTTTTATAGTTAATGATCTTAGTTTTATAAGTCTAGCTAGTTATAATAAGGTCTAGCTCTAGATTAAGGTCTTTAATTATACTTTATTATTTTTAATAATATAATAGATTTATAAAGACTAGGAAATTTTTTTTAACCTAAGCAAAACTACTATTTATAATAAGGAAAAAAGAAATATAACACTAAAAGGGGTAGTATGCCTATAAATGCAATAAAGCTCTCTATTATATTCTAAATTATAATAGTAGTAAGCGGGCACTTAGAAGAGAGAAACCTATATAAGAAAAGTTATAAATAATTAGAATTCTTTCTAATTAAATAGTTTAGAATATTAAAAAGTTAAAAATAGTAGAGGGGTTATAATAAAATATAAAATATCTTTAATATAGTAGTAACTGCAGCTAGGTTATTAGAACATTATAATAATAGGTGCTTTTATACCTATGCGCTAAAATTAAAAAATAGAAAACAAATAATATTTTTAACTATTTAAGGGCCTAGAACCTTTTTATACTATCTAATTAGATAGTCTGATTACATCGTGCCAAGGTCTAATGTCCCTAGTTGTCACGATGGCTTCTTTTCCACCTATCTGAGGTCCATGTCTCTCTGGCCCCGACACACTATAAAGTCCCTATAAATCTTTACTTTTTAACCTTTTCTACCCTTTTATACCGATTTTAATAGCTATATAATTAGGCTAATATTTAGCTATTAAGCATAGGGCTAACTTTAAATTAAATTTATAGGGTAACTAGTAAAGCTATAGAGAAATAGATTAAATAAGCTAACTAAGCCGCTAAAGGTAGCTTAGTTAATAAAGATAGTTAGTTACCTTATAATATTAGTTTTTACTATTTTTTATAATAAAAAGGAATTTATAAAGAATATTATTAAAAATAATAGGGTTATTTATAGGGGTGTTATGGACTAGCCTAGATGGTTACTGCAATCTAGTGTTAATAAAGTTATTATTATCTATAAAGGGGAAGGGGAGACTACTATCCCCCTCCTCTATATATACGCTATATATATAGTATATATCCTTAGGGTTTGCCCTATAGGTATAATAGGTCTCCTTATATACCCCTCTCTTACTCTACTAAGGATTTAAGCTACTAGCTTAAATTTATTATATAGCCCCTTTACTTATACTACCCCCTAGCTATTAGCTAGCTAGTAGCTATTTAAGCAATAATAATAATATAAAAGTATTAGTAATATAATTTAATAAGTAAAACTATTATATTCTAACTAGTTATAATATAGTGCTTATTAATAACAAATAAACCTAAAAATAAAAATCTTAAAATTCTAAATTAACTAGCTAATTATATATTAGCTATTAACTATAAATATTCTATTTAGCCCTTAGGTCCCTATAAATATAAGTTTTATATTATTTTCTTATTCTACCTTTTATTAATGCTTAGGTTTTTATTTAAAAGCTTATTATTACTATTTTACCTTTAGCCTACCTTTATTCCCCTTTTATAATTCCCTATAAAACTATATAAAATTTTTTTTTTTTTTTAATATTAATTCTTTATTACTTTTTATTAAATTCTTTTAGTAAGCTCTTTTACCTTTATTTACTACCTTAGGTATATTTAGCTAAGTATAGTAAGAATATAGCTACTACTACTAGTGCTCTCTTTCCCCCCCCCTTACCTTTAAATAGCTACTATATCTTAGGCTATTATAAAGTAAAGAGTAACTTTAAAAATAAATTATTTACCTTTATTAACCTTTATAATTTAAATATATAATGCTTATTCTATATTATATATATATTTAATAATAGCCTATTCTTATATATTTTAAGCTTAGGATACTTTTATAAGGAGTATAGAAAAAAAAAATAATATATATATAAAATATTATTATATTTACTTAAAGTCCTACCTTATACTACCTTAACTATAAAATAGTAATAGCTATTTATTATAATAAAGCTATAAAAGCACTATATATTCTTACTTATAATACTATTAATAATAAGAAATAAAAGGTTCTATTAACTAAGCCTTTTAAGGCTTTATATACTTAATTTATAATTATTTTATATACTATTAAGAAGTATACTATACTCTTTATAGCTATTAGTTTCTTACCTTTATTTACCTTAACTTATTTAGAGTATTTTTAATTTACTACTATAAAAATACCTAAATATCCCTTACTTACTACTACTATTAATTTTATTATAATTTATTCTTTAAAGATTAGTATTAATTATACTAATGCCTAGTTATTTAAGGTATAATGCTAAGTTAAATAGTTAATATTTATATATTAAGATTTATTTATTAATATTTAGATATATTAAACTACTATATTTACTTCTCCTTTACTTACTAATAAGTATTTATATATACTTATACTACTCCCTTTTACTAATCTTTATAAAGTTATATTTATTTTTTTTAATAGCTTTTTTAAATTTATATTAAGCTTTTTTAAAGATCTTTTTAAAGTTATATTACTCTTTTTCTATAATCTCTTTAAAAATAAATATATTATACTAATTTACTTTAGTTTCTTAAATTTACCTTAATTATTATATACTTTTATTATAATACTATTATTATTACCCTTAGCTAGTTTTATTTAAACCTAAGGTATAATTAGCTTAAGACTAATAAACCCTTTTTTATTTATTATAAGCTAAAAGCTACCTTTACTACCTAATCTTAACTCTCCCTTTATAGCTATATTTATTAAGTAATATAAAAAAAAAAAAAAAAAAAACCTATTTAAGTTACTTATTTACCTTATTAAAAAATAAATAGTATTAAAGTATAAGAATATTAGAGCTAAATTAAAGCCAATATTAAGACTAGTATTACTAAAGTATATATTAAATAGTATATTATATAAAGCTAATTAAGAAATATATTATATTTATATTAAGCTATTATTATAATATATATTACTTTAGTATAATTTAAATAGTATTAAAGCTTTAGTATTCTTTAGGTTTTTAAGTAGTTTTT
>SRPU01000933.1:0-12592 GCA_018360185.1 Claviceps lovelessii
AAAAAAAAAAAAAAAAAAAAAAAAAAAAAAAAAAAAAAGCCCCCGCCGACTGACACATGTCAGTACAGAATAAAATATGTATGTACATGTATATGAAACATAAAAAAATAAATATAAAATAGAACAAAAATAGAACAAAGTAGAATAAAAAAAGGGCACCGTTTCTCGCCAAACAGCAAAGAAACGGCAAAGAAAATTAAATCCCCCACCTCGTCCTGCAGTCCGTCTTAGCAGCCGCGCCATTCGCTGCACGTTTGCTTGGGTTTCACCCATCGATTCGCGTCTATGCAGTCCTGGTACTGAGCCTTGCAACGAGCGGGAGCCCAGTCGGGCTTGTTGCCACCAAATCCCCAGCAATGGACACTGTCGGATCCGAGTAGTCCCAGCCAGGATCCGATCAATCCGCCAGCAACAGCGCATGTCTTGTGCTCGGAGCCTCCCTGGGAGCCAGAGCCCCAGCCGCCGAAGCCCCAGCCCCAGCCCAAGTTCCGCTTGGAGAGCTCACCACGAGATTCTTCGGCCCGCTTGTGGAACTCACTTCTCCATCCAAATGTATCACAACCTTTGCTATAAGTAGCAACACAATGGTCGTATTGCTCCTTGCACGCCGAGGAGCACACACTGGGCCATCGAGACCACTGGAAGCCGGGGCAATCGCGAGAGTTGGCCTCTCTGTAGAACTTGTATGGCTTCTCATAGAAGTCGTCCTTGACGTCGTTGCACCCAACAATAGGCAGCGCAATGCCGCCGACGGGCTTACCCGGGCCATAGCCGTACTTGTCATTGGTGGGTTGAGTGCAGAAGTTCATCTGCTCCGGAGGGCAAGTAGGTGCCGGCTTGGTAGTGGTAGGAGCTGGTGCAGAAGTGGTGGCGCAGTCATAGACGCTCGTGGTGGTCACGGGAGGGATGGCAGGAGGGCTACCGCCACCCTTGTGGTAATCGTTCCAGCATTCCGACTTGCTACAAGCCTTGCCATGACAGGATTCTTCGCAATAACTGTCCAAATGGTGACACCAGGCCTGAAATTTGAAGCATTCGAGAGACCCGGGCCAGCCGGCCGTCTTGAAGCAAGAGCTGATCTGCTTCCGACACGTCTTTTTGGCGACGTGACAGCCATTTGCGTCCTGCCATGAAGGCAAAGCCGGACCGCACCAATTGCCACACTGCCACTCACACTTGGCAGGCACAGTCACGGTGGCAGTACACAAGTCCGTGGTCGTATTGGGAATGTGATCGGTCGTGGTGGTAGGTTTCTGAGTTGTGGTCTCGGCAGGCAGACTTGTAGTATCGGCAGGCTTCGTGGTGGTGACAGGCTGGCTGCTGGCAGAAGTTGTCTCATCACAGTCAGAGGTAGTAGTGTCGGCAGGCTTGGTGGTTGTTCCGGCGGGCTGGGTTGTGGTGATGACGGGCTGGCTGCTGGCAGAAGTTGTCTCATCACAGTCAGAGGTAGTAGTGTCAGCAGGCTTGGTGGTTGTTCCGGCTGGCTGGGTCGTGGTATCAGCAGGCTTCGTGGTGGTGACAGGCTGGCTGCTAGCAGAAGTTGTTTCATCGCAGTCGGAGGTAGTAGTATCAGCAGGCTTGGTGGTTGTGTCGACCAACGACGTAGTGGTAGTGCCAGCAGAGTCGGTAGTTGTGCCGGCGGGCTGGGTCGTGGTGGTGACAGGCTGGCTGCTGGCAGAAGTTGTCTCGTCGCAATCAGAGGCAGTAGTGTCGGCAGGCTTGGTGGTTGTGTCAACCCACGGCGTAGTGGTAGTAGTATCACTAGGCTTAGTAATTGTACCGGCGGGCTGGGTCGTAGTATCAGCAGGGCCCGTGGTGGTGACAGGCTGGCTGCTGGCAGGAGTCGTCTCATCACAATCAGAGGTAGTAGTGTCAGCGGGCTTCGTAGTGGTGATAGGCTGGCTGCTTGTAGAAGTTGTGTCGCAATCAGAGGTAGTAGTGTCGGCAGGCTTGGTGGTCGTGTCGACCCACGGCGTAGTGGTGTCAACAGGCTTCGTAGTCGTGCTGATAGAAGAACTAGTCGTAGTCGTGTCGATAGAACTAGTGGTGGCAGTTTCCATCGGCTTGGTAGTGGTGGTCATCACGGACGGGATCGTGGTCGTCAGACCGGGCGGTGGTGGGACGCATGGTTCAAGAGACCAAAGATCCGTTGCAATCCACAGGCTCATACGCGAGCGCCCTCCGCACTTGATAGATGGGTCGTCGGAGCAAGGGAAGTCGCACTGAGAACTATCGACTTTGGCGGTGTCATTTGCAAGAACAACGCCGCAATAACACTCTTTGCCGTATTCAATACCGGCAAAGGGGAAACCTCGCTTCTCGCAGGCGGCCAGGCACGTCTTGGGGGTGCATGCGACGGCACCAAGGTCCATGGGATAGGACAGCGTGCGGCCCTTGCTGGAGTCATCGGTGTAGCAGCCCAGAGACTTGTAGGAGTCGACAGTGATGCCTTCGGCATTGGGGAACGTAGGATCCTGCCAGATGGAAAGAGTCTTGTCACCGCCGCACTTCTGAGTCTTATCTCCACTGCAGGAAAAGGAGCACTGGGACTCGTCGACCTGAGCACCGTCGACAGTGGCACCGCAGAAGCAGACGCCATAATACTCAAGCCCAGCATAACGAAATCCATTGCCTGGAGAAAGATTGTGATGTCAGTGCATGTTTCCACGACTCGTAAAAAAAGAAGAAGACGACGAAGAAAAAGAGAAGATGAAAAAAAAAAAAAAAAAAAAAAAAAAAAAAAAAAAGGACCACGAAAAGCACCGAGACAACGCACCCTTGCACTCTGCCATGCACTTTTCAACCGTCATGTTAGCAGTGTCGAGGCTGGAACGGAACATGAGCGTATTGCTGTCTTTGCCCTCTTGGAAACAGCCAGAGTAAACAAAAGGCTTAAAGGGCTGCGTGCAGGGAGGGAGCTCAATATTCCACGCATGACTTAGTGGAAGAAGAGTCATGGCCACGGCGGCCAGGGCAGACCTCAGCAAGGCCATATTCGTGGAAAATGCGAATGGTACAGAACGAGTGACTGTTTGAGTTGGAATGAAGGACAGCACCGCTCAGAGGCTATCATGGGATGATTGTCGTAGAAGCGTTGAAGAATGGTCGACAAGCCTCGTCAACAGAAGGGGCAACAATCAGTGAGTCCACGTATTCATATATAAGTAGAACAGACAGATGGATAGATAAGGCCTGGGAACTCGGGTCAGCATCTCTTGAACCTGCAGAAAATCCAGACCAACGCTGCTCAGGCGGAGCCGACACTATCGTCTTGTCCACGCAGATCATCGTCGTATTGCTGCTATTCGCGTACTTGGTGGGTCGTAACAGTCAAGTCTACGATCCCTGCGCTGGCGGACTCTGAAAACAGCAGATTCACCGGGATATGCTTGTTACCGTTTCCTATGGCGATTCATCTGGCGTCATGATGCCTCACAGTACTTGGGGGCGGACAAAGGGGTGTAGGAATAAGAGGAAAGTGTTCAGTCTCTTCCGGGTTAGTTGGATAGAAGGTTTGTCGCAAGCCGAGCGGCGAATCCCGGCAGCATTCAGGGGACGGACGGATTTAGCTCCCTCTCACTTGCGGAAAACACAAAAAAGGAACAAGAGAGAAAAAAAGCAAGAAAAAACAAAACGCCCAAGGCCATGTGGACCTGTTGAGCTCCGCTTCCTACAGCAGCTTGTAAGCAATACACACGAAATAGAGACAAAAGGGGGATCAGACATACAGCGACTGCTGTGTCAAGATACGAAGTCACGATGGCATCTCGGTGTTGGATGTCCGGGCTGTCCAGTTGTTGTGCTTATAGAAGCGCGTATTTTGCGACTTCTCAGGATTCTGAAGTACATAGTGTTGCAGTGAGTTATGAACGTGGAAGCAACAAGAGATTGTCGCGTGCAATCTCTGGGACCCGAATGCCGCCGCAAAATGGCACAAAAACAGGCCATTCTGCAAGTATCGTGGGAGAGCAGCTGGCACTCAAGGTCACTGGCGGAGACGGAGAGACTTATTCAGAATAGACCCGTTGTCGTATGTACATGGTTCTAGGGCGATTCGGTGGGCCACCATGCCACCGCGTCATCGTGTCATCTGCCATCGTGCCATCGTGCCATCGTGCCATCGTGGCAGCGCGCCAGGCGTGGAGCACTGGAGACGGGAGACTGAGAGATCCGAGTTATCGAGCAGAGGCACTGGCGAGTCGCGGAGTCGGCACCAAAAGGGGACCGTGGTGACATGGAGATGGATGACATGGACATGGACTAGACGCACGAGACGCACGAGACGGATGAGGTCGAGGGGACATCTGGATGCACGGACAAAGCAGGGAAGGAAAGGGCCGAGCCCAAGCGGGAAGGAACTGGGCTGCCCTGCCTGACGGATCGTTGCTTCTTTTTTGGTTAGCCAAGCCACCCGTCGTCGCCCGCCACCTGTCATCCGTCGTTACTCGTCGCCGGGCGCCGGTCGCCAGCCAATCACAACCATCACAACCACCCATCCACCAGATACCTGCCTGCCTGTTCCCACATGGCCACGCATTTTGTTGCCGAAGAATTCCTTTCCATCGAGTCTTTGAAGTTTGCAGTACGAAACGACGCAGCCCATATGCAGCCCGGCTCCTACGGCAATTCATTCGGTACTCATTCACCGCGCCACGCGAATAGGAGAAATGATTTGATGCAACAGAAAGCGATGGGTCACTCCCGATGCCGGTACCAGACAACAACAAACAACAATCCCTCCGGACTCTTGGAGGCTGATCTTGTCCTCTACGGTTGGATTCATTTCCGCCTGGCCCGCTCTCGCTGCCTCTTTTTGGATCATGATGATCAGAAAGTGGCTTTGTGAAGAAGGGGAAAAAAAAGGAAAAAAAAAAAAAAAAGCAAAGAATATTCAAAGCTATCGGTAGGGCTGGCAAGGCGTCGGACGACATGCCCAAGGTCGACAGCGGTCCGCGGATCAGTCTGGTGAGATCCAATAAATAATACACATAGCTACATGCATGGATGGATGGCAAGCCGCGTCCACGCACCCACTGGCTGGCCGGCCGGAATATCGACCTTCTCGGCATCCTCCAGCCCCCTTTTCTGGGTGTCATCCATTGCAGCCGTATCCCTATCCCCGTCCTGGCTGACGTTGGATCCCAACAACTATTGACCTGGGGCGACTTGAGGCGCTAATACATGCAGCCAGTCTCTGATGCTCCATCTGCCTACCTACCTGCCCATCCACCTCTACCTATACATGTACATGTATTATGGCTGACCACAAAAAAACCAAGTGGCCTTCGAAACCCGTGCTACTATTGTCTGCTAGCCCAGGGCATCGGTGATGAGGACGAGGCCAGCTAGGATTGATCGATTGTTGTCGTGGCACGGCTTCGCAGTGCTTTTATTCACTCAGAGCCGCATCGCCGATGGCCCTCTTTCTTCAAGACTCAGGACTCAGCACCCGCCTGGCCATGCTCAGGCCGTTGACCCTAGTAGAGAGTCTAGCGCACCACTGAGCCGTTCCGTTGCACCTGGTCTTGAACCTATTTTGTGTCATGGAGGCTGTGGACGTTCGGCACAGTATCGCCGACTACAGTCGTCGTTGATCATGAGGGATGTACATGATATTGTGCTTCTTCGGCATTGTGTTGCAGATCGCACTCTTGGTTGAGGTTCCTGCCGCTGGAGAAGCAGATGGAGAAAGGAGAGAACGTTGACCAACAGCTAGGTTGATCGACTAAAATCAATTCGACCAGCATACGAAATGATGGAAGGAGAGGGAGAGGGGGTGGCAACCAATAGGTTTCGGTATTTTGACACAATCTTCTATTTTCGCCATTGCCGAAAGCGAATCTGCCCCCCCCCCCCAAACCACCACTTGAGCTAACGACTGGCCCGATTGCTTTGCCTCAGAGCAAATCCGTTGTTGCTTTTCAGCTCTTATGCACGATATGCCGATGTGCGGATACCAGATTGCATAGTTGGGTTGATCTGTGTTCGTGGGTTGTTCTTGTGGATTTTTACATTATCCATGATCCATGGCATGTGTCCCAACAGGTTTCTTCTCTGTCTTTCTCTCTCGTATTTTCCACTTCTATATGCATACGACCAGTCAAACCCTTATGCAAGTCCTGTCTCCTCTCCCTCGCTTGGTCCATGTCTCATTTCGGACACGTCTTACCGCATTAGTTGCGGGACGAAACGAGTGTTGTTGATTTTTTTTTTCTTTTTTTCCCCTTTCCTTTTCTTTTCCCCCCCTCTCTCTTCTCTTCTTTTCTTTCATTTTCCCTCTTCTGTTCTTTTCATTCAATTGTCTTGTTTGCTTCGACTTCAATGATCATGGTTCGAGATGCAGGGATCGTCCCAGAAATACAAGATGAGGTGTTTGCGGACTATTTTCATCCCCCCCCCCACCTCTTGGACCGACTCATGATTCATGACCTGCATTTCATGAGCCAGCCTCGGCGGTAGGGCACAGGGCAGATGATTTTTCCAAGGTTGCAGTGTACCTCGCATCGTCGTGCGTTTACTGTACAAGATCAGCAGTCCGTGTGGTTTCCTTTCACCGCCGTACCTACGTGCCTTGCTGAGACATGCAGCTCGGACTCGGGGACTATCCTGGAATTACCTTGACAGGCTACTCGTTTGCTTGCCATTGAAGAAGTACATAGAGAGAAGAAGGTGCGAAAAAAAAAAGAAGTTATACCTGGGAAACTGAATAATGGCCCGTCTGCCGTACGAGAAAGTCGTCACATGTGGCGCCGACATGTCAGCTTGATGAGAGCTGAACGGCTGCCCTCTTATCTTGGACAGGTGAATTTCTATTTCGGTACGCTTATTCAATTGTACAACTTTATGAATGGATTGTTTTGTTCTGTTCATCAGAATAATCATGAGTAATGACATTAGTGACAGTGAAGAAATCGCTAACAAGAGCACGAAACTGTGATTGACATGTAGAATCAAAACGTGCGAGCACTTTTCCACCCAGCTCTACCTTATTGTACCCGAATCAGAATCACCCACGCTGGCCCTTCGTGATTGTATCAGAGAAACAGAGCAGCTGAAAGAAGAGGATCATGTCTGAGCCAAGCACAAATAGGCGGCTTGGCTCGGTTCATTCTATTGCACATAAAACGGGCAAGGCTTCTAGATGGACTCAAGACATGGCGCGTTTGCCGGATCAAGTCCGTAGTGAGGATGCACTGACGAAAGCCTTGTATGCACCGGCGTGGGGGCAATCCGTCCGTCTAGAATAGCAAGTAGGTATTTTTTCCTCTTTTTCCTCTTTTTCCTCTTTTCCCTCTTTTTATCCTTGCCCCGAGTCAGGACTCTGTCGCATTATAAACTTGTACAGTGCATTAAAGGGGGCCCGTGCCGGATTGTAACTCTTTTGATTAGCGGAAGCGGTTTCTTCTGCTGTCTTGATGTATTTCCCACACCTGTATTATCTGGACGAAGACGAAGAAGAAGAAGAAGAAGAAGAAGAAGAAGCGTTTTCGTGGCGGCCGGCAGAAAGAACAACAGCCTTACTTTCTGCACATCAGAGTCTGCCTTGAAGGGCAAAAAAAAAAAAAGGCAACACTAGTTTAGGAGCCGTTTCCAGGCCTGCAGTCCAAAACGGCCCCTTCCCCCCCGGAGATGTGGTTTGACATTATTTCCATCTACTCCCGCGTATCTCGCGGGTATGCGCTCACATAGTGTTTATAGCACCGCCAGGGACCAACTAAGCTGCCTTTCCTTGTTGCAGCAACGCACCGAGTCGCTCCGTAAAAGTATACATGTACATTTCCCACTATGCAGTGGGCTGTGCTTGCTTGGCTGGGTAGGAGATTCCAAACAAGCAAAAAGAATAGAGCTCTCACACCACATCTTGTGTCCTCCGGGGTGCGGCGCCGGAGAGGTCACGGAACACACGTCTGTGTCGATGCATGCGAGCGACTTCCGTCCCTACTAGCCATGTAGTGTATTGTACGACCTTGCATACTCTGGGAGTTAGCAGAACGTGTATGACTATAGTTGGCATATACAGCCATCTGCCGATTTCTTGGTTGGATATACTGGCTGCTGAGTTAGCCCGGAACAGTCTGATCGCGATACGGTTCGGCGGTTTTAAAGGAATGGCTGTACGATGACGTTTCTTGTGTTTGGCCTCGTATGGTTACTCTTGCACGGTTGTGGTTGGGCTGGCGCTTAGTTTACCTGAAGGAGTCTAGCAAACCATAAGAGGAGGAAGAGAGAGAGGAGAGAGAGGAGAGCGAGGAGAGAGAAAAATGTTCGGAAATACCCAGGCCACCGTCGTAGCCCTCAGCCTCTCCATCATGCCGACAAGGGCTACACCTCCGGGCCGAGCACCCATACACCTCCCTAGGTCAAGAACAACCAACTTGACCAAGTCCCAGGACCTCCAACCTTTCAAGAAACACGACGTGCCTGTCTTTTGTACTGTACAGGGTCCAAGAAGGGGGCTCACTGAAAAAGCATCGTGCATGTCTCCTTTCAAAGTCTTCCTCGAGGCAGCATCGCATCGCACGATTTGGGACGCGCCTCGAGAAAGAGACAAAAAAAAAAAAAGAATCGTTGTATAAGAGGCACGATACATGGGGTTTTGGGCAGAGCTGGCGGCGAGACTCGATTGTAAGAACTTGACAAGAGGGAGGAAGAAAGGAAGAAAAGTAAGAATCAAAAACTATCAAAAACCTGCCTGCAGTCCCGAGAGGCAGTCGAGGTTCGGTCCTGCAACAGCATCAGAATTTGGGCATCCGCACACGTACTGGATTTCGAGAATACAGGTCCTGAGCTAGCCCAACAACCCCCCCCCCCCCCCCCTTCTTCCCGTATCCTTTTTAAAAATTAGAAAAAAAAAGAAGGAGACGGGAAATAAATAAAATAGAAAACAACGCCAATGTAAATACGAAATTTGCGCTACTGCCACAGCTCGGAACCAAGAAGAGTGTGGTCCGTCAACCCTCCTTGACACTCTCACTCCCTTCTTCCTACCGAGCCTACCCACCCACTCAACTCCCACTCCCACACTCTCACCCCCACTACTTTGTTCGACTGTGTCCATATACTTTCATCACGAAATATGCATCGTCCAAATAACACGTTCGCCGCCCCCCCCACCCCCTTTTTTTCGGGGGAAAAAGTGTCCTTCATCCACCTTCGTTTGCTGCTCAAAATCACATTACTGGTTTCTCTTGTGAGGAGGAACCCACTTGTTACCGGTAGTGCGCGGTGGTAAAGAGTTCTTCTCCTTCTCCTTTTCCGGAGCCGGCGAGGCAGTTCGGCTGTTCTCGCTACCGTTCGCACCCACGCGATCTACAGGAGGGCCGCGAGGAGCCCCGAAACCTCTCGAGGCAGCAGCGGGAGGCGGCGTGCTATCTGATGATGGAGGGGTTGCGCCAGCCGCCTTGGCAGCCTGACGGTCACGCCAGCTGGGCTTGTTGCCAGCTCCGGCAAGAGCCAGTCGAGGCGGGCCAGAAGGTGCTGCGGAGGATGCATCATTAGAGTCGGTACGCTCCATGGGAGAAGCACCGGAGCGAGTGGGCGGCGTGACGCCGTCGGCAGCTCTGGAAGCCTCGCTTCGCCACTTGCCACTTGCAACAACGGGAGGTCTGCGGCCCTCGGGCGTCTCCGTTCGTATCGGCAGAGAGGCGGCCTTCTCCTTTTCTGCCTTGCGACGAGCAAGTGCCTCCTCTTCGCGACGTTGCTGGAGCGCCGCCTTCTCCAACATCTCCTGACGCTCCTTGTCTCGCTGCTCCTTGTGCTTGAGCAGCTCCGCCTTTCTGGCCTCGTCGCGCAGACGCTGTTCCTCCTTTTCGCGCGCAGCACGCTCTTCGGCCTCGCGAAGCTCGCGCTCCTTCTCTTCCCTCTCTCTCTTTTCGCGAAGCTTGCGATCGCGGAACTCCTTCTTGCGGGCAGCGATTTGCTTCTCCAACTCCCGCTCGGCGTCTCTGCGGCGCTTCTCAAACTCATCGCGGCGTCTCTCGTGCAGAGAGCTTCTGAACTCCTCGTAGGCTGAAACAAGGCGGGTGAGACGGTGCTTGAGCTCGACGCTCTCCTTGTGCTTCTCCTCGGCCTCCTTGAGCGTCTTGGCGGTGACCTGTTCGTAAATGGCGCGATCCTGCGCGTTTTGTCTGGCGTAGTCCTCGTTGAGCTTCTTGACTTCCTCCTTACGGAAGGCACGCTCCAAGTGATCGAACCGCTTTCCAGTAATTCGGACCCTTTCGTTGACGTCATTCTTCTCCCGCTCCAGCTGAGCCAGCTTCATGGCGCGAAGGCGATTGGTGTCAAGATTGTCCAAGTCATCGAGGTCAATATCCAGGACCTGCTTCTTGTTGCCGAGATCGAGCTCAGCAATCTGCTTCTTGAGCTCTTCCTTGCGGACTCGGTCACGCTCGGCCTGCATGCGTTTCGCCTCGCGCTCCTTTTGCTCGGCTGCCAGTCTCTTGTCCTCGGCCTCCTGAAGCGCCTGCTCGCGAAGCCGCTTCTGACGGGCGTTCTCCTTTTCCCGTCGGGCTTGGAGCTCTGACGCCTCGTCCTTGCGCTTCTGAATGGTTTCCTTACGAGCAAGAATCTCGATGCGCTCCTGTTCGGCACCAGCCCGGGCACGCTGCAGAACAGCTTGCCTGGCTTCCTGGCGCTGCTTGTTGTAGCTCGGATCAATATAATGGCATGTCGTGTACAGAGAGCGGGCGAGTCGAGTGAGTTGAGAGCGAACAATCTCGGAGGGAGTGCTCTGGAGTCGCTGCACAGTGCCCGTCTCTGACTCGGCAGATCCAGCGGCACTACCGGCCTTGGATGAGGAAAAGACATCGTTGTCGAAGCTGAGGACACCAGTGGCGTGGTCCATGCGAATGGCCAAATCACCCTTCTTGTTGCCGTTCATGATGAATTTCTCAATGGTACCACGGGTGACTTGATAAGGCTCAGGGAATTGAGCAAGGCTCTCCACAAAGGCCACGTCCACCGTCTCGTAAACCTGAGACAGCTGCTGGAAAAGGCGTGTCAGGATGACCTGCTGTAGAGGAAGGATATATCGTTCCATTTCAGCGTCTTGACCGATTTTGGTCAAGATGGGAGAGATCTTTTTGCAGATCGAAAGAGGGTGGAAGTCAACCTCGAGGATGTTGTAGAGCTCTCGGATCTCGGGACGAGCACGCTGGAGCAGCGACTTGGACAGCGCGTCACGGAACAGTCTGTTACGAGTGGGCGCCTGGGTCATGCCGAGCAGGTGGGTGAGACGAGAATTCTTGTTCTTCCTAGCCTCGTCAAAGTCCACCATGGCGCCACGGGAGCGGGAGGTGCTGATGACAGGGATGGCCAAGGCCGACAGGAGGACAAAGGACGCAGCCTTCTGCAGATCGGCATCGGAGGCTGGAGGATTGTCAGCTTTCTTGCCTTGACCACTGGCAACCAGGACAGAAGACTGTCGAAGCAAAGAGTAGTATCTGGACCAGGCAGCAGCGTGAAACAGGTAGTTCTCGCCGACGAGGAAGATTCTTGTCAACTTTTCATAGTAGTTGGCCATCATGACGTTCTTGGGAGATCGCTTGGACAGGCTAAGCAGGGTATGAATATCTTCAACACTCCGGAAAGCCTCCTGCCACAGCTCGAGCTCAACAGCTACATTGAGCTGCTGAAAACGAGTCTCCAAATGGCGCTGCAAAGTATCGGGATCGCTCAAGTTAATGGCGTGCATCTGCGAAGAGTACTTGGCAGCGGTCTGGACGTGATTGCGAAGCAATTCGCAGAGACGTCGAAACTCGGTCTTTCGGGTGTACTTGAGACAAAAGTCGAAAGCCTGCATGGCTGTGCTCTGGTAGAAGATCTCGAGACGAGCATTGTTGCGCAAGATATCGAGAACTGTGCGATATGCCTCCCAGAGAAATTTGAGCCAAGGTGTAACAATGGCACGGTCGGTACGGTCGCGGGATTGTTCACCAGACACAGTGGCGAGAAGGATCGACTCGGGAGTCTCGGTAGCTTCCAAATCATCGATATTGGATGTGGCGGTGGCTTCGATGCTTGACTGAACTTCATCGGCTTTCTGCTGAGCAACCGTGACCTTTTCTACGGCCAACTCGATGAACTTCTTCAAGACCAGCTGTTCGAAGGGTATGGTGTGTCAGCTCAAAAGTGTCCTCAATCCGACCATTTCCCCCCTAACCCGCCGGTCCAGCTTCCTCTGCCTCTTGGTTCTTGCATTTCCTTTTTCCTTTTTCCTTTTTTTACTGCTTCTGTACTCCAAAATGGCTTTTGGTCACTAACCTCGATGGTGGCAATATTGGTGTTTTGAGAAATATTCTTGTACTGATACAAGGCATCCTTGGCAAGCTTGCCCTTCTTCTGTTCAACGGCCAACTCCACCAACAGAACCATCACAGGCTCCAGCGACACGATGGGGGCATTTCGGGAGCGCTTGCTGGTGACATGTTCGTGAAGCAGGTTTAGGGCAGCAGGTGCCTGATTGACGCCGATGAGCTCATGGGCGCGCTTGAGCACATTTTCAGGTTTTTGATGCGGCGGAGGCGGCTGTTTGTATTTTAAACCAAGGAAAAAAAAAAAACAAAAAGCCAATACGAGTTAGCGACTACAAAAA
>SRPU01000934.1:0-12586 GCA_018360185.1 Claviceps lovelessii
CTCTTTTTTTTTTCAGTCTTCTTCTTCTATTGAACAAAATCTACTTTATACAGGTGATAAACAGAGCCCGTCCTAATAGCCGACACCATGACTGAATTCGTGTCGTGCCAATCCACACTATACATCGTAAGCACACAGCGTTTTGACGTGTCGGCCGTAGTACAGAACTGGCCGAGCAAAATGCATAGACTTTGAAAACGGGCAGCCTACCGCGCCGGGCGGTGGTATAGGAGGCCGCCTGCACGATTCGACTTGGCGGTTTCTGCTGACAGGTCCGGCATGATCTTGTGTCGCGGCAGCTTTCGTGTCCGTTTTCGCTACTCGAAACGCAGGATTCTTGTGCTTTTGTCTGTCGGAAGGGAGCAGTGTCTGTGGAGGGAGCAAGTTTCGAGAGCGAATAAGAAGAAGAAGAGGAGGAGGAAGAAAAACAGCAGAAACAGAAACAAATCGACAACAGAAGCAGAAGCCCGTGTTCGTCTCGTGGTCAAAGGACAAGAAAAGACCAAACCAGTGGATCCGCGGCGAGGCAAGGGGCAAAGATGATGGCAACGTTTCACGTCTCAGACGTAGTTTACGCGGTCCAGCATCCCGCGTCTTGGCTTGTTTTCGCTCCGATGGCGAACACCTGCCGAGTGTGAAACATGGGGGGATGTTTTGGCAGAGAAAGAAGACAACGGGAGAAAAGGCAAGAAGGAGGGGCGGGGCAAGTGAAAAAAAAAAAAAACAAAAAAAAACAAATGAAACCAAGAAAAAAGAAAATGTGCTGTCAGGAGGCGGGGGTGGACGACGGCGAATGCGGACTAGTCTTGGTCTACTGGCTAGTTGTTTCTACCGATTTATGCCGTGGTATTATCCGCGAGGGGGGAGGGAATTAGTAGATGCCGCCAAGTTTCGTCCACCGCTTGGGCTGGGGAAAAAAGAAAAAATGAACAATGAAAAAAATGAAAAAAGAAAAAAGAAAAAAAAAGGAACCAGGCAAGAGATGCACATTGCAAAGACGGCGTGAGACGAGGTTGGCCGACGAATTTGTAGACGTCGACTGCAGAGCGCGGGCGGACGGGCCGAAAGAAAAGGAACCCGCTCGCCGCTCGCCGCTCGCCGCCCGCCGCTCGGCGTCTCGTCGGCGCACAAGTTGGCCGCGCCGTGCTCCGTCCCCCGGGGACTGGCCCGAAAGGGAAGGCGCAAGGGCGGCATGCAGACCTTCTTTCCTTGCACCAAGAGAAGATGCAACTGGCGAATGACGGGCAGTCAATGCACGTGACCTCCTCCTACTTGCTTCGTACAAGGCCATTGGCCGTCAGGCCGTTTGGCCACAGCTACATCTGTCTGTCCATAAAATCATGTGTCGCGTAAAGTACCGCCATCCCTGTCTCCCTTGTTTATAATTTCCGCGCCGGATGCCGATTGGTCCAATCACCCCTGCGACATCCATGTGCAGGATAATTCAGGAAAGCCAAACTCCCCACGCGCGCCCAGGACCATCTCCTTGGCTGTGGGTAAAACCACTGACGGGTCATGATCGTGACTGGTGGTGTTTTTGGTGTATGAAACGGCGGTTAATGTAAAAAAAAAAAAAAAAAAAAAAAACCAAGACAGGCCGGCATGGATGGTCTAGAAACATGGTCACTTGATTTCCTTTGGGATCGAGCAATGATGGCAAAATGACGGCCTGGTTGATATGCCATCAGACTAGCACACTAGTTGGTCATTCACGGGGAGGCACGGGATCAGTGTATATTTCCATCCTCTTATGCGTCGTGCTTTGGAATCTTGCTTAAAGAGGGCGTTGGAATGGCGCTTTCCGTTTGTGCAAGTTTCGTTTGGGCTTGATACCGTACTCAAACAGACACACACACACACACACACACACCAAGATACCCTCTTACACACTCTCTCTCTCACACACACACTCGCCATGAAGATCTCATCCTCCCTCGCCTGCGCCGGCCTCGCGGCCTCGGTCCTCGCCAGCCCCCTCGACAACACCAACACCAAGCGCGGCGCCGAATCATGGTGCAGCGTCTTTGGCACCGCCAGCAACGGTCCTTACACCATCTATCACAACAACTGGGGCGCCGCTTCAGCATCCTCGGGCCAGCAATGCAGCACTTTTTCTCCCTCGTCCGGCAACTCGGTTGCTTGGACCACGTCGTGGTCGTGGCACGGCGGGCCCGGCGCCGTAAAGTCCTACTCCAACATCGGCCTCGCCCACGTCAACCGCAGACTGTCCGATGTCCGTTCCATTCCGAGCAGATGGAGCTGGTCGTACGTACACCATGTGCTTTCCACACATACCGCGTGGCTGCTAACAAAAGACACCCCAGATACACCGGAAACAACCTCGTGGCAGACGTTTCCTACGATCTCTGGCTGGCCCCCTCCGCCAACGCCCCCAACAAGTACGAGATCATGATCTGGCTGGGCGCCCTCGGCGGCGCCTTTCCCATCTCCGAGACGGGCCGGACGCCCATCGCGAGGGCCCAGATCGCAGGCACCTCGTGGAGCCTCTACAAGGGACCCAACGGCGGCACCACCGTCTTCTCCTTTGTCGCCTCGGGCAACGTCCAGCACTTCAACGGCGATCTGAACCTCTTCTTCAAGTACCTCACCCAGAGCCAGGGTGTCCCCGCCAGCAGTGTCATTACGGCCCTGCAGGCCGGCACGGAGCCCTTTGAGGGCACCAACGCCGTCTTTACGAGCTCCGTGTGCTCTATTTCGATCAACTGAGGAGTGTTTTCATCTTGGGTGGAGGATTTTTTTTTTTCTTCCCTCCATCTGGGTGTTTGGGAAATGGGGCCCTCCTGCTTCTGTCTTCATGGTGTAAATAGTTGGAGGTTCTCGAGCAGGCGCGTCCTCAATCGTATATAGTTTTCAAAGGACATATTCTGATATACTTTCGTATATTGTGGTGTTTGCGACTGCGTTATTCGTTTATTTGACTTTCTTTACCTTGTATGTTGCCATGAGTGGGTTGTGTCGATCAGGAGGAAACATGGCTCATGTAGTTGGCGTACGGTTTTTCACATGAGAAGGGGCTATTGGTTTTTTTTTCTTCCTTTTTTTCCTTTTTTTTTTTTTCCTTTTTATCTTTTTTTGTTTTGTTTTTTTTTTCTTCCCCTCCCCCCTTTTTTTTCCCTTCCTTTTTCCTTCTCTTTTTCCTTCTCTTTTTCCTTCTCTTTTTCCTTCTCTTTTTCCTTCTCTTTTTCCTTCTCTTTTTCCTTCTCTTTTTTCTCTCTTTTTCCTTCTCTTTTTCCTCACCAGCCAAGACAGCAACCCCATCTCAAAGCGCCTACTCTCAGGTCTGTCACCATCATGCCATGCCAACTTGTGCCAACGCCTCCTTGCCCTGCATTCCCCTCCTTCCATCATTCATGCAAGCCCCCTTGTATTTCAGCCACGAGGTATTACTATTGTAGTAAGTTTTTGGGCCTTTTCATTCGGCAGCATCCTCCGATGACATATCTGCTTCCATACTTGCACCTGCTCAGAATCTTGAGCAAGTGCACGTTATATCTGCCTACGTTGTTTTTTTTTTTTTTTTTTTTTTTTTTTTTCAAAAAAAAAAGAAAAAAGAAAAAAAAGCACCTGCCATACTAGTTACCTACTCCATCGTCAAGACATGACAACCATTTCCCCCGGCCCGCTCATCGACGACTTCCTTGTCGGCCTTGGCAGCTGTGTATTGTGAACAAATAGAACCACAATGAGGGATAAAAACACTTCGCAGTCAAGTCTGTCGAGCACATACGGCCGCTCTCGTGCCGCGGTGACAGGTCTGTCCACACTCCAGCCCATAACCCTAACCCTAAGCAATATCCGCCCCATCATCGTGGAGTGAGGCCATGTTTCAAGCCTGACATTCTTGCGAAATGCGTGGGCATCGCAATAGTGCGGCGGATCTGTTCCAACCTGTCACTTAAGCTGACTGGGCATGTTCTATCTGTCCCGTCCATATTTTTGGCATCTTGACGCGCATTTGCTCCTCCCGTGGCGGCAAGGTCACGAACATGGTCGTGTGTACGCGTGCACTCGAGAATCTGCGCGCTCAACAGGCATCAACAGATGAGCACGTCCTGCGCTTCCATGCTCCACGTGAACACGAGTCCGAAAAAATTGAAAGGGTGATAGCTAACGAAGGAATGAAAATAGGCTCACGAGCTGTGCAAAAGCGACACGAAACTCTGGAGCAAAAGCAAAAAAAAATGTTTAGCTTCTCTTTGATTGAGCGTGTCATCCTTAGTGCAGGGGCCATGCTAATCTTCTCTGTGAGGGGAGTTAGTCGGGATTCGAACGCGCGATGTGGCTGGACCTGGAATTGTGGAGACTAACCTGTATCGTTTCAAATAAACCAAATGCCCGAAGGCGAAAGATAGTGAAAGACTTGGCATTATATACCCTAGTTAGCACGGAAAAGGTGGGACCAAGCCGAACAAGCAGTCGCCGTGCGTGACGCGGATATTTCCATTTTTTCCCTCTTTCTCCTTCTTTTTCTTTTCAATATGCATCATCGCCTCCTTGATGGTTCTGCGCCCGCAGCACACGTCGCCACCTGGTGTCGCCCCATTAGCTACCAAACCAAGGACAAAGAAGAGATGCTGGGTTTTACACTAGCTTTTTCACGATTCAATATCTCTACTACATGAACATATAACATTTCTATTTCTAAACGTGTTTATCGCGCAATTCGGGCTATCCTCTGTTGGTCCAAATTGTCCACGTCGCTGTGCCTGTCCACGCACCTGCGACAACATTGCAGCCCGAGTCATTGCCTCCAAGCAAATTCCCGTGCGATACTCGACCAGTCATGCTGATCTTGAATGCAAAAACTCAGCCGTCGGAACACATGCCCTCCACCATGTACAAGCCATAGGCGCCAGCGATCCTGTACATCAACAGCACGTACATGACGTCATTATCAGGCCTACAGTATGTGTGTACAACATTCGGAACCTAAAACCGTAGACAGCATGGGTTGTTTCGGATTTGGCGCCGGCGGAACGTGAATCGGTACATGCAACGGCGTCTCGTCCAAACAATATTCGATGTGTAATGTCCATTTGCGAATCTATGACGGGCGTAATCGGGAGTCTCGTTCTTTATGCTAGATACAGATGCTGCCTGGTTGGGAAATAGGTTTTATAGTCTTTTTTTTTCTTACTTCTCTTCTTTCTTTCTTTATATTTTGTATATTTATAATAGTATTATTTTTCTATATTACTTCATTAAATTCTTTAAATTCTTTATATTCTTTTTACTTTTTTATATTTTCTTATATTTTTATATACTTTCTATATTTTAGTATATATTCTTTATTTATACTTTTCTACGTTATTCTATAATTCATCTTCTTCTATATTATCCTGTATATATTCTCGTTTTGTATATTTTCTTATATTTTCTTTCTCTTTTCTCTTCTCAAGTCCCCTTTCCTTTCAAAACCTCCTCCTTTTCAACCAAATCATAAAACCCCCTCGTCACAATAAACACCTCCGGCTCCCCCCGCCAAATGAACCCGCAGCGCTACATCACATTCATCCCCCCCCCCTTCCTCCCCCTTCCTCCTCATCCATTCATCTACGTCCACCTCTCAGCCATCATCAACGTCCATCAGACCGTGCGCCTCCTCTGCAAGTCAACCACCAGAACTCCTCCACTACCCTTACACTATACCATCAGGTGCGTCACGGAAAATAGCACTGCACATCTAGCATCCTCCTTGGCCTGGCGGTTCATTCGCATCACAAGTATTGTCAACGACTCAATTAACCAATTAACAAGTAGACAATGTCCTCGCCATCGGACAATCGGACAAGGGTGGTATATACATATGTGATGCCATGTACATTCTATAGTGCGATGCAAATTGCGATTCCTGGGTATGGGTACATGAAGAAGAAAGGAAATCCGACATGAAAAATGGAAGGAGAAACAAGAAGAAAGAAAAATAAGACAAAAAAAAAAAAAAACCTCAGTCTAATGCTTGCGCCGAGAGAGAGAAAGAAAGAAATCATGTCTAAAATATAAACGTGTCACGAGTTTTCGTCCATGCTTGAAGCGAAAAATCACATTAGATGCGACATGGCCACATCATGTCCGAATCACGCAAGGTCATCATTGTAAGTCCCACCACAGCTCAATGACCTCATCCTTGGGCGCAGTTTCCATGGTCTCTGGAATGGTCTCCCCGTGTTCTTGTCCTTCCGACGACTCGGGTGGTGGCGGCGGCGGCGCTCGGTGCACGTAGGCCTGTCTGAAGTGGTCGCCCACCATCTCGGCCGCAAAAAGCTGATAGCTCTTCTTCTCGCCCTCCGGGACTCGATCGCGCATGGGTCCCATACTCCATTCCCAGTCGTCGGCCTTGCCCGAGTCGGTAAAGGTGCTTTCCATGCGATCCAGCTGCAGGTCCGCCGTGCCATGTTTGTAGGTGGCGATGCTGTAGCCGTTGGTGAAGACGGTGTCGGACCCGAACCGCCACCTCTGAAAGAGGCATCCGCCGCAGACGTGGGCAACCTTGGCAATCTGGTCGACGGGCGCTTGGTGCCAGGACTTCCAGTGGTGCAGGCTGAGGTGCCATTGGCCCGACTCGTAGAAGCCGCTCAGGTCGCCTCTCATGTCCAGCTGGTGTAGGCCCTTGATGTCGGTCAAGTTTGTCCCCGTCTTTTCTTGCACGCAGAACCTGAGCATGCCATCACCCTCGTGGGTTGGGCTCTCTGAAAGACAGCTGTCCACATGTGGTTCCAGAAGTCTCACCAGGGGCATGGAGAGAAATATTCCTGCGCCACCAAACGCCATGTGCCCAAAGTTATTGACGGCATCTTTGTTGTCGGACAGGCCACCCAGGTAGGCAGGAACGGAGGCATCCTGCTTGTCGAATACCTGGGTGACGGGGTAGAGGGAAGGGAAAAAGGTGTCGTCGTCAATGATGACGGCCCATTTGGTGCCGGAGTCGGCATGCTGCAGGAGATCGCGAAGAACAAGAAAATGCTGCTCATTCACACCAATGTTTGGATCCAGAGGTCGGATGCCGCTGAAGAGGACTCCAGACTGGTTGAATCGCGCTACCAGCTTCGTCATTTGTCGATCCGAGAAGTCCCGATCCACGACAATGGCAACGAGCCGGGCATTGGTACCTTGCAACCAATGGCTGAATTGAGGCAGGGAGCCCTCGAGCCGTTCGGCGGTAGAAGCAACACCAAATATAAAGTCGGAATAGTCTCTCTGGGGGAACGGAGGAGGCACCGGTAGCGCAATCGGGTCGCGTGGGTTCTCGGCCGGCAGAGACCCGTTGCAAGCGTTTTTCAAATCCAGAATTGTGCTCGCGCCTGGGTCAACCAGTGGCTCGGGGTTGCTGCCAACAACCTCTCTGGAATTGGCGGCGTTGCGCAGGGCGCGAACGTATCGCTTCTGGTAATGGATATATCTGGAAAGATGATATTCGGGTCGCCGTAAATAGTCGAGGTCGGAGCGGCATGGTTTCGCGACGCGCAGGCGTTCTGGAAGCGCGGCTTCCAGCCCGAGCGGAAGAGCGTACTGCAGACGAGACTCTGAACGTTCGAAGGCGACGAAGCCAAGTATAAGGAAGATGACGGCGCAGAAGAGGATGACGGCAGGCGTTCGCCTGCTAACGGAACCCTTGAAGGGTCTGACGGCAAGTCCCATCGTAGGCCTTGAACACCGAACTCAGATAGCTAGCTGTTGTTTGAAGGATGGAGAGCTGCGACGAGGAGAAAAGGGGGGCGGGGGAGGCCACGGGGGGGAGGTCACCGGGGGGGGGGTTTGGACTCTGGAGGCAAAGAGGGTAGACAAGTAGGTCAAAGGTAATTGAGTCCAAGTTTTAGTCTAGACGGCAAGACTCTCCTCGTCTGCCAAGGTTGTCGGGGGAAAAGTAACAGGCCGATGTCGTATCAACCATTGGGAAAAGACTTGTGGTTCGTTCAGTCCGACGTCGTCATTGTCGTGTAGAGGACAAGGAGCCGAAAGGGACTTGCAACCGGGGGCGGCGTTGAGGCTTGACACTCGACTTCTGAATGAGGAGGATAAATGTGGATGGAAGAGGATAGGAATCTGGAAGATTAGGTCCAAGCCAGAATCGCGCACGCCAGCTTCTCTTGGACAAGGTTCCTTGACTCGAGAGCGGCGGCAGTGGCGTCACGAACCAATCTCCCTCCAAGTCGACAAACGCTCGCCAATGCCGCCGGGGGGAGAGGGAACACCCATGCTCTGGGCTGGGAGCCTGGCAGCCTGGCGAGGAGTCGAGTCGAGTCGAGGCGAGTCTGATCGGGTCGGTCTGGTCTGATCTGTATCTCTGATGACCCGGGCCCGTTGCAGCTGGTCAGGAACGGCGTGACAGGACGGCCAGGCCGCGCAGCCCATTTTGCACATGGAGGACAGTGCTGAAAAGATTTCTGACCAGTCAAACGCGCCATCTGGCCGTGCGGATGGAGAAGGGTGGATAAAGAAAATTGCCATGGTCGAGGGGAGAGCATCGCGGCACATCATGAACCCATCCACGGCCATGGCGTCTCTGGTGTCCCAAGGCGCGTCATGGATCGTGGGTCGTGGGTGTGGGTCGTGGGTGTGGGTCCGCTGGCCCTTGCCCTGGCAGCGTGTGGGCCAATCAACTGCTACCTCGAGTGCCGACAAGAGACCCGACATGGAACATGGAGTCACCAGACATTGTCCATTTCCATTTCCATTTTCCATTTCCATTCAATGTTTCCTGCAGATGCTATCGTTGTCTTGCTCATCAAACATGACCATACCCCAACAATCGTATGCCAACCGCTGCCGTTTCGGTCAATCACGACGAGACACTTGATTAAGCTTTTCGTTCTTTTTTTTTCGTTCTTTTTTTTTCTTTCTTTTTCTTTCTTTCTTTTTTTTTCCCTTTGTGTGGCCGTACTGCTGGTCTCGATGTTCCCCTTCCACCCCCTTCGCAGTTCTCCGTGCTGCCGCGTTTGCCACAAAGAAACCGATCCTGTACGACCCCATCCATGGATTCCGAGCGGCCCACGACCCACGAGACCCGTCTCATTTGCGATTGAGGGGTGTTTGACTGCAAGTTTGCCCCCTATGATTTGACGATTTGAGATGGCGCCATAATTCGATGTACCAACTTCTAAGCGCCCACGTCGCGATTCCGCAAATATCCATCCCAACCTCTCCCTATCTGTCTAATCTTCTGATGTGACAAAGCTCCCTCCCCCCCGAACGATGAGCAACATGTCATGATTGTGTGCGATGCCCCTGTCTTTCCATTCGAGCTTAGTCTCCTCTGCCTCGAGTCCACCACTGCCGCGGAGCGGCGGTGACTCCGGCTCTCGATTCTCTCCGCCACTTCCTTCCTTCCCCCTTTTGGATGACACAAAGGGCGGAAGCCTCACGCCAGACTTGGTTGAGCATCAGACCAGCCAGTTAGGTTTCCGCTCACAAAGTCAAGACTCTGAACCAGTGCGCTTGTCAACCAACCTCTCGGTTCGTCTACGTGCGTCTTCTCGATTTATCGCCCAATGATTGCCATGTGCTTCATCGGGCACCCATGGCAGGTCATGCAATACGATTCCCTCGAGCGAAACAAGGGGCCGGCGGTTCCAGACCATGAGATGTCAATCTTTCGCAAAGCTGAGCTCTCCGTCTCTCGGGACGTTCTCAAAGAAGCTGCGGGCGATTGTTAGATGACGGACGTATCCGTGGCTTGCCACCCTATCGGAGCAGAGTTGTGGTCGGAGAAAGACAGCCATTCTCCCGATATCGACATGTTGCTTGTCTACTTGCATAAAGCACATGGTTCTGTGCACTCGATTGTACTTGATCATAAAGGCATGCGGGGTATGGATTTGATGTATCCCAACACTGAACAGCATGATTATCTTCTCGTCGCAGTGGCGAACAGGACATGGAGCATGCAGAGATCGGCCAGGCACTGCCGGAACTAGCACACAATTTGTTATCTCCATGCCATGACTGCGTCGATACGAGCTTCTGGCTTGCTGGCGGGCTGGCGGGCTGGACATGGCTGACATGGCTCGATTTGATTTATTTGTTTGCGTGCGGATGACGTTGCGGCCGATCATGTCATGACGGGCCATTAAACGCCACCACACGATCCGCGATCCGAAGCCTCGCCATTTGCGTCCAAAAAAAGAATTTGAGACTTGAAGGCAGTTGACCTTTTATTTTTTTCAGCCACGGGTAATGTAGACCAGATGCGCTGCATATGCGCAAGCCACCGAGCCTGATTAGGCAGCAAAGCTGATACATATACATACATGTGTATGTATGTGCATACAGTGACATGGCCTTTTTTTTTTTTTTTTTTCAACCCAACTCGGGTGTCGCGAATTTCTCTCGCAAATATGCGAAAAATATGAAGAAATGGAATGGACATTGTATTTTCTATAGTAGGAATATCATAGCTTTAACTGCCCAAATGACGAGAGAGACATGATTTCGATCCTACTTTATCGGGGCCAGATTCTGTATCTGTATGAATGTACATGTTATGCAATTCGTTGAGGTGGGCGGTCGGATTTTCTTTGGCGACAATATTTTTCTTCTGCGTCCGATGTTTCCTTTCCTTTCTTTTTTTTTGTCTTTTTTTTTTCTTTTTTTTTTTTTTTTTTTTTTTTTTTTCTTTTTTTTTTCTTTTTTCCTTAATATTCTGCTCTTCTTCCTTTCTTCTTGCCACATCGACCCAAGCACTCGATAGCATGGACTTGCTCTCGCACGCTGCTTACCACTGTTCCTGGGTGCAATCTGTCAGAGCCACTCCCGTCGCGCTCGTTGGTATTGTCTTGGCTGTCATAACCGTCGCATACACGGTTGTACGTATATCCCGATTCCCCGCAACGTTCAATGTTTCTCCCATTTCGGTATCGACGAGCCCATCGCTTAGTAGTTCCCGGATAGCGCCTGGGCCTGGGCCTGGGCAGACAAAAGACCTCGGCACGGACAACAGACGACACTCGGGCGACTCATGAGGAGGCCTCATCCCGAGGAGATGCTGCGGCGGGCGTGGCCATTGTGCCGCTTCACGACTTTGACTGGAAGGCCAAAGAACCTGTCAAATACCTTCCCGTTAAGCCTGTGTACCACATCACAATGGGTGCGTTTCATGCTTCCAGCATTGTTTTTTTTTTTTTTTTTTTTTTTTTTTAAAAAAAAAAATAAAAAAAAAATTCTTCTTCTTTTCTTCTTCTTCTTCTTCTACACCATCATCCTGGCGATGAGGAGCTGTCCTGCTTGCTAATCTAAACACGCCACAGCATTACAAAAGGATACTCCCTCGGACCTCATCACCATTGATCGAGACTATCTGCACCGA
This sequence comes from Claviceps lovelessii, assembly GCA_018360185.1. NCBI lineage: Eukaryota > Fungi > Ascomycota > Sordariomycetes > Hypocreales > Clavicipitaceae > Claviceps > Claviceps lovelessii. The sequence continues at coordinate 11,324 of SRPU01000934.1, forward strand.
ATCACGCTCCGTCGCCGTTTAATCAGTCAGAAAGGATCCGCCGTCCGTGATTGCCTTCCTCGTGGCCACGAATCCGTGTCCGAATTGTATGCCTACCTCCTGCATGACTATCTTCCGGTGCGATATCCCACCATGTTCAGACTATCCGCCGATGCTTCTCAGTGCGAGAACCTCGTCACGGGGAGACGCTTTCCCCTCAAGCCGCCGCCGCTTCCTGCGGCAGCACTCGGCGCATTGGGCGAAATGGTGGAGGAGGACATCTTTTTGTTGCATCGTACTCCCGACGGCCATCTCTGTGTGGCATTCGTGTGTTGCTTCCCCGCGGGATTCGATCCCTCCGAGAAATTCGGAAAGTTGATCAAAGATATTCATGCTCCGGTGCCGTCGTATGACAGAATCGGACCCAGCATGGAATCGTTTTTCTGCAAATTGCAGGTCGGAAAGAGCGTGAAGCGTCTGAATGTGAATTTATCGGCCCCCCTCCCTCCCCAATAATGTCTAGAGTGGAAGCGGCGAACAGAAACGAAATTTCGGGTCGACGATGAGGGCTAACAGTATTGGCAGTGGACGATCCAAACTCATGACCAGCTGTACTCCCTGGGTCATCACACTCGCGATTCAACGGCCGAAGTAGTTCCTCACGAGAGCATAGATCCAGACACGGTATAGTATCCGCCCCGTGCCCCAAGACGTCGAATGATGAGCATGACCGTTCATGGGCCTTCAGAATAAAGGCTGATGGTATTGGCGGGGGTTTGCCTCTCGCAAGACGTTTTTACGAGTTGAGCTCCAGACCTTGACACGGCTGCCCAGGACGCAAGCAATCGTGTTCTCCTTCAAGACATACATGTATAGTCTTGGAGAGATCAAGGACGATGGCTCAGGACCAGATGTCGCAGGCGCCATTGAGGGTCTCAAGTTGGGGAATGCTCCTGATATGTGGCGGTACAAGTCTGCGGTGCGCTGGAGCAAACCCGTCTGCGAGTATTTGCGGTCATGAACGTCGGGAGGGGGGGGGGGGGGGGGAGAAAAAGTCGAGTTTCTCTCGCTGTCGTGCTTTCGATGTCGTGCTCTCGATGTTGTTCGGGTTCCCCTGCGAAGAGCTGCGGCAGGGATCTCAGGCGGCATAAATCGAGCTCCCCAGCCCGGTCGTTGTCCGAAAGTAGTAGCTTGAGCTAAAAAGAAAGGAACCTAGCATCCAGAATTAGATTAGTAGCATCAGAAGTTTAGGGGAAAAAAAAAAAAAAAAAAAAAAAAAAAAAA
>SRPU01000935.1:0-12583 GCA_018360185.1 Claviceps lovelessii
TTTTTTTTTTTTTTTTGAGATCGCCAGCACTGAGCAGCGCCTTTTGAAAGTTGTAGAGGCAAAGATTCCAAAGATTTCCCCGGCATTCATGGTGCCTCGTGTCTGTGTGTTGTCGCAGCCGAAGCTCCGAAATGAAAAGCGCCAGCAGCTTGGCACCATCATGACAGTTTCAGACTCATCTGATTCACTGAATACCACGGGTTCGCATGAGGAGGGGCGCTCGTCCGATCGAAAGCATCCTTGTCCGCGTCAAAGCAGATTGCGCGCGTGTGGAAGGCTGATCCACCCCTTTTCTTATTTACTTTTTCCACGGTTTTTGCTTTTGTAGGTGCCTGTTTGCTGTTTGGTCCGTGATGTGTAACAAGTTATTGTGCTCTGACGGGGCCGACTCCCATCCGACGAAGTTTGATCCGGCGCTCTCGTTCTGCATGAGACCTTTGTGTACGTTCTGCAGCCTGAAGTTTGGGTGCTTAATAAAGGCGAGCGTAAAAAGTGTATGCCGTTATGAAAAAGGGAGGCGACGACGAAACATGACCAGATCTAGCTCGAGGTTTGTGTCAGTTCAGTCTCTTGATCAGATGCTCGAATGATGATTCATGGCTGGGTCGCACGAAAGGACGCTCTCTCCACCAACCTGACCCAGGTTACGTCGCGCCTATAGCGAGAGGGCAACTATAGCAGGCCTGGTTTTGCATATGTTTTTCAGCAACATTGCTGAACATGAAATGATTGTTCATCACCATGCCTCGTTCCCTTTCCCCCTCTCATTTACTCGGTCCATTTGGCGCTTTTTTTTTTAAGCAAAAAAAAAAGAAAAGAAAAAAGGGTCCTGATGCTAATCGACTCTGCTCCGACGCCAAGATAGACATCCTGACTGATTATGTCAAAAGCTAGAGTGGGTCGCGGGGAATTCCGAGACTTTTACCCAAGTTTGTATGGCAAAGTGTTTGGGAAGTCCGCAACCGACCGATGCCGACATGAAGTAGTAGTATATATTTTATACTCCCCAGACCATATCTACATGCATATGTATGTATATGTACATGTGTACATATACATGTAGGTATGTAGGGTTCGTGTATTCCAGCACGACTTGCCAAGGGGACAAAGTTCCTGCTGCGTTGCAGTACCGTCAGCAATGAGCATTGAGCACCGATCATCGGAGACAGGAGGGCAGGTCGGGTGGGACGGAATGGACGCACTAATGTTGCAGCCGGTGAGTAGGTGCATGGCTCGAAGTGGGAAATATGCACATTGCATGCATGTATCAGTGTCAAACCAGGCGGATGTCGCTCCGGCTCATTGGAACCCTCCAATGCAGTGAGACACCATGTCCGACTGCTTGGGAGATGCGTGGTATGGAAGACGAGAAGAAGAAGAAAAAGAAGGTTGGCCGAGACTCATGGCACTCATGGCCAGAATCGGGATAGCAGCGGAGACGACGAGTCGAGCAAGGAAAGAACAACTCAAGGCAATGGCGTTATCGATTGCCGCACATGCCGCGCAGGGGGGCAACAAAACAAAAGAATCCAGTCATACAGAGCCCAAGTAGGTACCTAGGCGCGCCACGCCTGCTCCTGGTGACAGCCCGTGACAGATCTGTGACAATTTTAAGCAACTATAAGTATTATAAGGTATTACAAGACAGCGTATTATAATAATAAAACGCAAAATTGTCACGAAATTTGGCGGAAGCTGTCACCAGGAGATAGGTCCGCGCAGCTAGGTATCTAAGTAGGTGCTTAAGTAACAGGTTGATACTAGGTACCTAGGTATCTAGGTACCTAGATCGTACTCACGTTCCAAGATTGGGCAGCACGTAAGTAGGTACCTACTACCTAGGTAGTGGGTACCTGCCGGGTAGTAGAGAGAATGCACGACTTCATCCAAGTACCTAGGTAGGTACATGGGCATTTACGTCAAACGCTCAAACGTGATGCCATGATCCCACCCATGCCAGCACCTCATCGATGTCGATGGCTTCGGGGCGTTGCTTCGGGGCGTTGCTTCCACCCTGCTCTGGAAAGCGGCCGCCAGCACCACTACCACCATGACCTCGTCACCCTCGTCCCTCGTCCCTCGTCCCTCACTTCCCGGACCATACTACATGTAGCCATCGCCACACCACTGCCCCTCCCCGACGGCATTTGACGTCCTCTGCCTCGTCTGCCCTGTTTTGCCAAGTCGGTGCAACAAGCTGGGCAGGCCCCACCCGCTGCATCCCTATCGGCTGCTCTTGCTCTTTGCTCTTGCTGTTGTTGTCGCTCCTGCTCCTGCTCCTGCTCCTGCCGCCGCCATCACCGCATGATCTCATCTTCATCAGCTCCAGCTCCAGCTCCGGCTGTACAGTCAGCTCCATCGTTGGCTCCACCATCATTATCAGCTAGTCCTCAAGCTCTCCAATCCCGACGTGAATCGGCCAACTGGCGAGCCAGTTGCCTATCAGCCACTCCTCGTTTTCCGCTTGTCTCGTCTGTTGCTTGTAAAAACACCAAAGACTTATCTCGACACAAATCCCCCTACCCTTTCCCACTCGTGCTCTCCGAATGCGACTGCGAGTGCGACCTACCCAGCCATCATCGCTCCTCCATCGCTTCACTCCATCGTCTTCTTTTTCTTGTTCTTGTTCTCACTCTCGCCCTCGCCCTCGCCCTCGCCTTCATCCTCGCCTTCACCCTCGCCCTCACCCTCGACACTCGGAACAGTCGGCGCACTTTGCCTCAATCGCGGCCACATCGACGCCTCCTACCGCACCCGTCATCACCATGGTTCGAGACTTTGAGCATGTCTTGAAAGGCAAATACCCTGCCAAGGCTCATGCCAAGCGCGTCGTCGAGCACATTCGAAAATCCAAGCCAGATGCAAATGGTGTCATCTACCTTGAGGCTTCCGTGACCAAAATGCAAGAAGACAATGATGCTGCCGAGCACTTCAGACAGCGCCGATACTTTTATTATCTTACTGGCTGCAATGTTGCTGATTGCAGCCTCGCATATGACATGCAATCCGAAAAATCCATCCTCTTCATCCCCCCCATCGACCCCGATGATGTCATCTGGTCTGGCCTTCCACTCAGCCCCAGCGAGGCCCTGCAGCAGTACGACGTGGACGAGGTCAAGTTCACATCCGAGGTCAATGTCACCTTGACGCACCTGGCCAAAGAAAGCCCCAAGGCGACGGTTTTCGCCATTGCCAACCAGGTCGCCGATAACGTCACCTTCTTACAATTCTCCGACAAGGATTTCGAAACAGTCAAGACTGCCATAGAAATCTGCCGAGTCGTCAAGGACGAATATGAGGTCGCCATGATCCAAAAAGCAAACCATATCGCTAGTCAGGCTCACAGAGCCGTCATGGACCGCGCCAAAACCGCCACAACCGAACAAGAGCTCTACGCCGTCTTCCTGGAACGATGCATCTCCAAAGCTGCGCCCGAGATGCCCTACCATCCCATTGTGGCCGCCGGCCGAGCTGCTGCTACGCTACACTACGTAGATAACAATGCGCCCTTGAAGGGCAAATTAAACTTGCTGCTTGATGCTGGATGCGAATGGAACAACTACGCATCAGATATTGTGAGTAATCGCCAATTCATCACAACGAAATGAGTTGCACATAATGCGCACGATGCGTGCGTTGCGCAGCGCGTCTTGCTATGTGCTCCACTCTCTTTCTTGTTTTTTTTTTTCTTTTTTCTTTTTTGCCCTTTTTTCTCCTTATGACTGATGCCTCAAACTTGTAGACGAGAACTTTTCCTCTGATGGGAAAATTTTCCAAGGAGTCGAGAGATATTTATGCGATAGTGTCCAGAATGCAAAACGAATGCATTGAGCGCATCAAGGGCGGGATTGTATGGGACGATCTCCACCTTCATGCACATAGAGTCGCAGTGGAGGGCCTGCTCGCTCTTGGTATTCTGAAGGGTAATGTTCAAGAAATTCTTGATGCTCGAACAAGCACTGCCTTTCTCCCCCACGGACTCGGACATCATTTGGGATTGGATACCCACGACACGGGCGGCAACCCAAATCCGAACGACAAGGACAAGCTTTTCCGTTATCTGAGGCTTCGAGGCCAACTTCCTACTGGTGCTGTGGTCACCGTTGAGCCGGGTGTGAGTATTTTTTTTTTTTTTCGTCTAGTACTAGTGGTCGGCTGCTGATCATTTGCATGACTTTATCTCATAGATCTACTTTTGCGAATTCATCATCAAGCCATATCTCAACGATCCCGTCCATAGCAAATACATTGACGCTGAAGTTCTCAATCGATACTGGGACGTTGGTGGCATCAGGTGAGGTTTAATTAAGCTGCACCGCTGAACTGAAGAAACTGTAGCTGAAGACTAACAACCTCTGGCAGACTCGAAGACAATGTCTACGTCACAGAGGATGGCTGCGAAAACTTGACACCAGCCATGAAGGAAATGGCCGACATTGAGGCTGCAGTTGCGCAAAGTTGAAGCAAAGCGCAACGTGTTTGCACCTTTTTAAAACCTTTATGATGATGAATGCATTTGCATACCACCCCATCAGTGCACGAGAGAAGGAAGGGGAAAGCAGCGCAGTGGGAACAAATAAATCTAGTTGGAACCAGATAATAGTAGGGGAGTAGAAGCCATACAGTCCCGACCAATATATCTCGGCAACCTTGTTGATGAGAGAAGTGACTCCAGCGTGTATGTTACTTGGCACGATGGTCATGCTTCTCCTTGTTGTTGTTTGTCTTGTTCTTCTCATCTTTTCTCGCACCGACGCCCACTCACGAATAACCGTTCTGAATCCTATGCATCTTGTCATCCGAGCCCACGGCCCTTGACCCTCGATGCCCCTTTCTAACCGCCGTATCCTACCCTACACCGAACCAGTCCATTCGCAGTCCACTCGAGAGTCAAGAAGGACTGCCGTCCGAAACGATCCATCTGTCGTTATAAATGTAGCCTGATCTCTGGAAATGCAAAGATGCGCGAAATCATCCTCAAACAGAAAAGGATGGAAACGAAAAAAAAAAAGAAATCGAAAAATCTATCTGTCATGTGTGAGTGTGGTGTGATGTCTGAAAATGCAAAAATAACAAAAGTATGGGGAATGAATGCGTTTGCCGGTTGATCCTGAAACATGTATCAATAAAATCCAAGATCCCGAGAAAACAAAAAAGGCAAAAAAAAAAAAAAAAAGTATGATATCCCTCCACAGATCTAGACCATGCATGCATTCATTATATCCTTTGCCAAAATATTGGCGTCATTATACACCGAAACATAACACCCTTCTACAACCATTTCTGTCCCTCTCTCTTATATCCCATGTCAAGCGTGATGGGCCAGTTTTAACCCTCCTCGGATGGCTTGCCGGCCAGGTTCTCTGTCGGTCCGCATTCAAGCACTTGTCCTCCCTCCAATCGCAGACACCAATTCGCGTCTTGGACAGCCTCGAGCCGGTGCGCAATGGTAATCACCGTGCTATTGGATAGCTCGTTCCTCAGTATCCGCTGTACCGTGGCTGCGGTGCCGCGGTCGATTGACGCTGTGGCTTCGTCCAGGATGACGAGTCCGCTCCTGCGCAATACTGCCCGTCCGATTCCCACCAGCTGTCGCTGCCCTTGGCTGAGATTCTTGCCCCCGGCGTCAATGGTTGAGTCGAGACTCCATCCTGTGCCGAGCACACAATCAATGGCATTCTTGCATTGAGCATCCGTGTATTTCCCCTCTGGATCAAGATTATCGCGCAGAGTTCCGGGAAACAGTGTCGGGTCTTGTTGGATAAATGTCACTCGATTCCGAAGCGCTATCCGCTTCACCCGTGCGAGATCCATGCCGCCAATCTTGACCGTGCCCTCTGACGCGGTCTGTGTGGCAAGTAGGGCGTTGGCCAGCGTCGACTTTCCCGAACCTGTTCTTCCCAGCACTGCACAGGTAGACCCCCCTGGAATCTCAAAGGACACCTTGTTCAGAACCGCGGGCAGCCTTTCGTCGTACTTGAAAGACATGGACTCAAATCGCACGTTGTCCGAAGGGCGTGGCCAATCCTCGGGAGGTTCGTCTTCCCCGCTTGGCTCTTCTGGTATCTTGTTGAGCATGTTGATGCGTTCAAGCGATACTGCATCAAGCTGCAGCTGAGCAAACTTTTCACACAGCTGCTGAACAGCAACAAGTGCAATTGTTGTCTGTGCTAGCACAAAACCGACGGCGCTTGCTGGCGTACCGCGCCAGATCATGAAGACAATCAAGAACGACCTCGTAGAGGCAGAGGACATACCCAGACGAAAGTCCAGCCATGAAGCCATGCTCCAGAAGAAATGGTCTTGCTTTTGAAAATCGTCCACGGCATCCAAGTGACGATCTTGAAACCGGCCCTCAGCGCGCAGCGCACGAATGGTGACCAGCCCGTCCTGCATGACGCCGATATTCGCAATGATTGGAGTCAAGTATCTCATCTCCAGGCGTCTCAAGCTTCGTGAAATCGGAACGTATATCCGGAAAAAGTAAATAAAAAGAATCGACACCGTACCAAGAATGACCAGAAGCATCGGCTGATGTGTTGCAATGGCGACGAGACTGAGAATCAAGGCGATCAAATTATACATGAAGCCCTCGAGCGGAGCGAGAATGCCGCCATCGACCATGCCCATGTCGGAAATGAGCCGGTTCTTAAGCTGCCCAGTTGGTGTTGTGTCATGGTATCGAAAGGTAGCCCGACTTACACGGTCGATGGCAATTTGGAACAGTCCTTGTGCAGCATCGATGGAGATCTTGGCCAAAAGTAACTGCGCAACGCCAAAGGCCACGACATATCCGCCCGAAAGACCAGCGAGGATAGACAACCAAAGTCGGGGATGTTGTTCCGGATCTGGCAGTCCCCAATATCCCGGAACATCGCCCATTCGGTCTTTCGCAGTGGCATTTCCCCAGGCTTCGAGTAACTGAGCTCGAGAGATACTGCAATATCTGGACAAACCGTAGAACAACGCCAGGAAGCCCCACGTTGTCAAGCCGCCGGCCTTGACATAGCTGAGATACACAGACGGCGAAACACGACCTGTTTCTGACGGCTCTTCGGGTGCCTCTCGCAAATTGGAGACTTCGTCTTCGGCATCTTGCCCTTCAGAAGTCGACTCGGCCTGCCGCTCTACTGTGTGCTGTGCCGTAGTATGGTATGGGTGCGCAAGCTCGTCAGAAATTTCGTCCTTTGTGAGAACCCTCGCAGAGCCACCATCCATATCAATGACTTGGTTTGCGATGTGAAGGACCAGATCATCTCTGTGAGTTACCATCACAATTGTACGGTCCTTGGCAAGAGGGCCTTCAAGGAATCGGTGGACTATTTTGCTCGCCGTGTCGTGGTCCAGGGGAGCCAACGGGTCGTCAAGCAAAAGAATACGGCATGGGCTATAAACGGCCCGGGCGAGAGCAACTCTTGCTCTCTGACCACCAGAAAGCCCAATGCCTCCCTCCTCCAACTTGGTCTGGTCACCATCGGGGAAAGCTGCGAGGTCCGGACCCAGAGCACATGCATGTAGAACTTGTCGATATCTTGTGGGGTCGAATCGATGGTGAAAGACAATGTTTTCACGAATCGTCTTGTTCTGAAGCCAAGGAAGCTGTTGCGCGTAGCCAACGGGCTCATCTGGTCGAAGCAAGTCGCCGCCGTGCATTTCCATCTCATTCAGAGTCGCCAGCAGCAGACTAGACTTTCCGGAGCCAACTTTGCCACGAACAACAGTAAGACCACCACAGAATTTGAGGTTCAAGAGGGAAAGAACAAGATGGTTAGTCGATGGCCACGCAAACGAAGCGCCACGGAACTCTATATCTTTCGTGTTTGTCGTGCCAGCCGAGTGCTCGTCTCGGTCGGGCTCGCCCATATATCGGTTGACTCGTTCCACGGGAATAATGGCTTTCCAATACGCCGAGATCAAGTCAAACGCCCTCTTGACACTATCTTCCAACTGACTGAACAGTTCCAGCGAGGGCCAGATGACATCGTTGGGGAGACCCCGATCAAGGACAAGAGTGAAGAGCCAGATGCTGGCGAGCGGGTAAGCAGCCCCGCCCGCAATGTTGGTTGTCGAAACGGCTGCTGCTAGACGAGCAATTTGTAATCTCTTCAACATCTCCATGGCGCGGAATTTCATGATTCTAGCGCTCCAAGAAGCTGTCCAGCCGTTGAGCTTCAGTGGTCGGCTGGCTTCTACAAAATGCGCGACGGCTTGCGCTCTCTTGTCAGAGTGAGACGTCCTGGACCTTTCCAGCTGAACGAGTTTGCGTACGAGCAATGAGTTGGTAATCATGAACAGAGCCATGAGGCCAAAGCCAACGCATGAAGCCCAGCCCATGATGTCTACGAGGTAATAAATCGTGATGATGACTTTTATCGGCTGTGCGACCAGCTTGGGAAAGTCCCAGAAGCGCTGGGAGATTTCGTACGTATCTCCTCGAACAAGGTTGACGACTTTGGCATTTGACGCGGGGCTCTGTTGTGAGTCGGCCTTAATTTTGTTCCTCCTTGCGCAGCAACACTTTCTGATCCACGAAAGTCTGGTCGTCTTGGCGTTCCTGACGGGGTTGTCGATGTAGTCGTCTCCAGGTCCCTTCTCCGTAGCATCTGATCCTGGAACGGCTCTGGTGAGGAGTTTACTGAACAAGGCGATGAAGGTCTCGCCACGAGATCGCTCATAAGCTTTGCGGGAGTACCAACCGCATGTTGTCTTGGACAATTGACGGAAAACGTCAAGGCCCAACATAACGACACACCAAAAATTGGCCTCGTCAGGATTGTTGCTGTCAAGAGCCTTGTACAGGCGGGCCGTCAGACGAATATTAGAAACCTCAGCAACTGTATCAGCGACAGCAAACATGGTGGCGACAAATAGATCCAATCCATTCGCTTCAATCAGACAAGGCAGTAACTTCCCGCGAAGGTCACGAAACGCCAAGTAGAGCCGGGTATGCTGAAATTCAAACGGTAACTGCCATACGTCTTCGACCGTTATTTCCCTCTGTCGACATAGCCTGGCTAGAGGGTGCACCCAGGTGACGGTCCAGAAGCTGAATAGAGAAAGATTATCTTCTGGGCTTCGAACATGATGAGAAGGGGGAAGCTTTGAATTGCCAATATCATCTAGGCCCCAAGCTGGATTTCGAAGCGGCATGTTTCCAATGACAAGGATCCCTGCCAAAGCAAGGGCGATTCTGGAAATCTGAAAAGGGTCAAGAGTATGGAAGTGATGGTTGAGAAACTGCGCTGAGTATGTTCCAATACCAGCAGAGAACATGAGCAGGTATTGCAACAGCAAAATTCGTGGTGTGCTCGTTGGTCGGTCAAGGGCAGAAATCAGAACTGCTGACAGCCATGGGACGACTTGAACAATGGCCCGAAGCTCTCTTGGATTCAAGCAGATGGGCACAATTGACAAGATCAGTCCAGCCGTGGAAACTATAAGAAGACTAGAGGTCCAATGAGTCCAGGGTGTGCGTTTATTCGGGCACGGGTTTTCTTCCTTGGCGAATGGTTTGAGCCATTGCGGCAGGAGGGCTTGAAGCTTAGTTCGAACGACATAAAGAATGAATGTGGCAATCGAGAATGCAGTCAAAGTATAGAGAATACTGACATCTGCCGCGGACAAATGGGAATTTGGCACAAGACTAATGCCACCGAGAAATACTTGACCATCGTCATCGACGACGATTAGATTCTTCAGCCTGCGGCCCAAGGTCGAGAAGGAATCGGCCATGCTAAAAATTTCGCAGAGAGAGAGGCTCTCGAGACATAGACTCAGCAAGGATCAAAGAGGAGATGGTGGTGCCAAGAAAGAGAAACAAGAGGGGAAAAAGGGAGAAAGCCAAGGTGAGAAAGAAATGGCTCGTCTAAATAACGAGGCCTGGTCGCTTCGAGTTGATCAACATTTGAAGAGCCGCGCAGACTTTACGTCGGCCACCACCAATTTGTGTTTCGAGGTTGAATTTAAGCCTCGGTCCATACGAACAAAGACCCGTGCAAAGGCTGTCGTCTAGGTTTCAAGCGTCACCTTAGGTTGTGAGGCGGTAAGGTAAGGCTGGCGCGTCCGCGGCCAGAGTCTCGCGTGCTATCCAAACTCAGTCTCACGAGTCAATTGACGCCTGGGGGGTAGGCCGCGTGTTAGACCGATGGGAAAACCAAATGAGTAATCGATGTCGAGAGGCAGGTCCATCATGCGCCTCGTCCTCAAGACAGAGTTGTGGCAAAGACCCTTGAGCGTATGGGAAAACCTTGTTGGCGGGGCATCTTTTGTCGGCGGGGCATCGACGTGCGGGATGGGCGTTGCGACGATGCCCCATTGCCAACACCGCCCAAGTCACGAATATGCAATTTGTTGGAGGAGCTGCTGTTGCTGATCTGGCATTTTTGAGGAATGTTTCGTCGCTTTCTGGCAAAATTGAAGCACTCCGAACTAAGCGCAGCGTCAGCGGAGCATAAAAGTTGGACTCGAGCAGATGGGGGTTTTTTTTTTTTAGGAAGCGTAACGGGTGACTACCTGGGTACGCCAGGACTCAGAGTCTCAGAAAGCCCCCAACAAGGCAGCAGCACTATGAATTCAAAACTTGAGCTTCGAGGTGAAGCAATTGCAAAGTGTGCAGGTGACCGCATGGGACTGCCTCGGCGCAGGCGAGATGATTGGTAGAGCACGACATGGAGCTGATTGGTGCTAAGTCCTGGCAGAAAAAAAAAAAACAAAATTGAAGCGACGAGGTCAAGTAATCACTGGGAAGGAGCGCCGTAGCTGGCTCTTTCCCCGCACACATAGAATCTGGTTCTAGGAGGGAGCTTCAGTCACAGCCAAACGGGCGTGGAAGAATACACAAGGTTCATCTATCGCTACATTTATACCAGAGTGACACGTATGTATGTGCACATGTACCTCGCTCTCCTCGCACAGTTTTCGTCGTTGCGATGCACGATTGAGGTATTTTATTAGATGGCGAGAGCGCCTCCCAAGGCGGCCACGCACAAGGCAGTCATGACAGTTGCCAATCCAACACGGGTGAATGCCTGCAGAGATGCCGCGGCACCCGTGGGAGTCGAGGTTGCGCTTGCGGACGCCTTGGCGGTAGGAGAGCTTGATGTCGTGGGAGTGGAAGAGTCGTTGCCCACCAAGGCACTCAGCTTGGCATTCTCGACAAATGATGCTTTGACGGTGCCGTTGTTGCACTCGGTTGGCTTGTCTGCCTTGCCCTCCACGAAGTTGACAGCAACGCACTACCGTGTTTTTACCAGATTAGTTCAGTGTCTCCTGTGTCTGTCAAGCTCATGTAGCATGACGGCAAATGTTTCTGCCTCACCTGGAACAGCATTCCGTCCATGGCGGATGCCACAACGCTCAGGACACCCTTTTTGCCGCTGTACTTGCTGGGCACAGTGACTGCAGGCTCGCAGAAATCGCCCATACCATTCTGCTGGACGATGGGGAAGATTTGCTCCCAGCCGGACTCGGCCTTATGGTCCGTCGTGACGCGAAAGAGCCAGTCGCCTTGTGGGTGGGTAAGTTTCATTGCCAAAGCATCGCCGCCAACATGGAAATCAACCGGCTTGGAGAAGTCGGGAAGAGAGCCACCGCAAGGACCCTGATCCTCGGTGTCGTCGTTGAAAATGGCGCCCTTGGGATACTTGATGATGAAATGAGCAGACGCGAGGCCGCAGAGGGTGGACAGGAGTGTGAGAGACCTCATTGTTGCAAGGAACTTGGGCGAGAACAGCGGACGAAACGGATCAAGTGGTGTTGGCTAGAGATTCGGGATAAGCAGAAGTGGGTGACGGCCTCAAGAACAAAGGGTGGACAAAACGGAAAAAGGATAGGGCTGTGGCAGGATTTAAAGAGTTTGTTGCTCGTGTTTTGAGAAGCACGAGGAAGCGGAAAGGGTCGCTGCAGTTCTGTGCTAGCTCTACTGAGGCACAGGGTACATTACGCAGTTGGTTACCGAGCACCTATCAAGGAACAAGGCATCCCCATGTCCAAGCCAAAAGGAGGCGGCAGCTTTTGCTGTCGAGTAATGAAATCCATGCCTGCGGGCGTCCGTCAGGAGTCAGGACGGTATTACACACACACACACACACGCACACCATTCAACAGTTGTCGCTTGGGAAATTTAATCCCATTGTACCTTTGTGTTGGTGTTGAGGGGCAAGCTCCCGTTGACTGGATCACTAGCGGCGGGTGTGGGCCCTTGGTGAAGGGTCTGGGCGCGCGACTGACCAATCAGCGGCGTTGCACTCCGAGCAGTGAGAGTGTTTGAGCAAGTTTGTCTGAGGCCTAGCCGGAAACAAAAAAAATAATAAGCGCAAACCGTCGCGGAGAAGGCCCATTGCAACCATGATGATCCGAGGGAAGGTGCTCTTGCCGCTTGGACCTGGCCGGTGACATTCGAGTCCCCAGACGGGCTGGGACTGGCCGGGACAGGCTGCCAGCTGGGACCAGATGTGACAATTTGCTTGGCAGACCACGGTGGCTCATGTTCTTTCTTTTGTCTGACTGGAGCCCATCCGCCGTCCTTCAACACCGACACACCCATTTCCGCTCAGCAAAAAAAAAAAAAAAAAAAAAAAAAAAA
>SRPU01000936.1:0-12566 GCA_018360185.1 Claviceps lovelessii
GAAACTTTTTAAAAAAAAACGTCCAAATCTCCTGTACCCCCTTTCATTCACGCCTCCCTGTCCAAGGACTGCGCCAGCACCATCTCGTAGTACACGCCCTTCCTTCGCAGCAGCTCGTCATGACTGCCTGCCTCGACAATACAACCTCTCACAAACACCAAGATGACATGGGCATTGTGAATCGTACTGAGACGATGCGCGACCGCCACGGTGGTCCTCCCCTCGGCTGCCTGGTCCAACGCGGCCTTGACGGCCCTTTCTGATGTCGTGTCCAGCGCACTCGTCGCCTCGTCGAGAAGCAGCAGTCTGGGCTTGCGGATGAGCGCCCGCGCAATGGCGATGCGCTGCCGCTGACCGCCCGAAAGGGAGAAGCCCTGGCTACCACAGGAGGTGTGTAGACCGTCTGGCAGGGAGGCGATGAAGTCCCAGATGTTGGCGCTCTGACAGGCGGCCACGATTTGGGCTTCCGAGGGCTCGGAAGACTGGGTACCGTTGTGCTCGATTCCGAGCGAGATGTTGTCCAGAATGGAACCCTGATACAGAACGGGTTCTTGCTGGACGAGCGCCATGTCGTGCCGATATCTGCGTCGATGAATGGTCTTGGCATCGTAGCGGTGGCGGCGACCTTGGTGGTTGTGGAGATGATGATGGTGATTCTTTACCCATACGGTGCCGCTGGAAGGATCATAGAAGCGCTCCATCAAGCCGATGATGGTGGACTTGCCACACCCGGAGGCGCCAACAAGGGCTGTCATCTTACCGGGCTTGATGGGCATGTCGATGCCGCCGAGGACCATTTGCTGCGGCCGCAAGGGGTAGGCAAAATGTACGCCATCGAAAAGTACTTCCAGGTCCTGGCCTTTTTCATGGGAAATGCTTTCAATGCCGGATTGCGCATCTTGAAGCTGGACGACGGCCGCGTCCTGGTCGTGGTCATGGTGTGTATCGTGACAATGGTCACCCCCCTGCTCCGCATCATCATTGGTCATGCCACCATCATCGTCGACGAGCACGCGCATTTGTCGCAGTCGCAAGATGTAGTTGATGGCCGTGCTCGCCTTCGAGATGCTCGTCGTGTGCTGAAAGACAGTCGCCGCCGCCTGTCCAGAGAAGATGATGGCCAGGTAGACAATGTAGAACTGGCTCAATGTGTATTCGCCCGTGGAAACAAGCCTGCCGCCGTACCAGAACCCGAGACCCATGATGAGCAGCGACACCGACTGACTGAGGGCGTAGAAGAACATTTTGACGCCGAGATTGCCGGTGCTGTCGTACACGACGCGCCGGAGACTCTGGCTGTAGCGCTCGATGACGGTCTCTTCCAGCGCGAGCGAGAAGATTGTGCGAATACTCATGACGGCCTCGACGGCAACGGCGCTGCTGACCGAGAACGTCTCCGCTGTGTCTTGTTCGAATCTAACTTCAAGACGGATCCGCAGATATCCTGCGCCGACAAGCACCGGCATCGCGCCGAAGCTCAGAGAGAGGCCTAGCTTCCAGCCGGAGACTATGGCGATAATGCAGCTACACAGCACGTTCACGATGCAGATGACGATGAGGGCCACGTTGAAGGAAAGTAGCTCCTGCAGACTCAACGGCTCCGAGACCAGTCTTGCAACCAGAGCGCCTGTGCTGTTTTCCGGCTTGTCGAAAAACGCCATCTCTTGTCGAAGTGTATTGTCCAAGATGTCTCGTCGATAAAATTGTATGACGGTCTGGAGAAAATCATGGTGAGCGGGCTAGGGAGAAGCGTTGAGCTGTTTTTTTTTTTTTTTTTTTTTTTTTTTTTTTTTTTTCTCCTGGAGGGGTAAGGAACGACAGAAAAAAAACAACCAAGCTGACGTACTTGTGCAATGACGTTTGATATCCACCCAATCGTAGCATATACTACAAGACTGCCTAGTGCAATGACGAAGAACATCGTGGCCAGAAACTTGGCCTTTTCAAAATCGGCCTTCCCGTAAGCGTCCAACGATTTGGCCACCAAGACAGCCATGCTCGACGACATGAGTCCTGTTTTGAGGATCAGTCGTCTTGCGTAATGAGCGAGGATCCCCCCCTAAGTGCTGGAGTTTCTTTTTTTTTTTTTTTTTCTTCTTCTTCTTCTTCTTTCTTTTTTCCCCATCCATCACCATGCATGCTGTGAACTCACCTCCGGATGTACAGCTGACAAAAGTCACACACAGATGCCACCACAAGGTTTGTTGCTCTTTTATAATCAAGAAGAGCCCTTGCAACAAGCCGTAAGTGTCAAGAGGCTCATGGCCAGTACTGCTCTCCTGAGTCTCCTCAGCCTTGCCGTGACGCATTGTTGAAACCTGTGCTGGCTTGTGATCAAGAACGGCGACGGGGCGTTCGCTCTTCTCGTCCGAGCCGACGACCGAGGCGTCTTCTCCTTTAGCCGTGGTTGAAATGTTTGCCCTGAGGTCTTGTGCTCTAACCAGACCGGCATACGCACCTCCGAGGTTAACAAGATTGGCATGTGTGCCGCTCTCCATCACTTGACCTCCCTTGCCGAGCACGATGATGTTGTCGCTGTCTCTGACAGTCGACAGTCGGTGGGCGATGATGACGACGGTGCGGCCCGTGGCTACGTTGTTTAATGCTGCTTGTACCGATTTCTCGGCAATGGGATCGAGCGCACTTGTCGCCTCATCCAGCAGTAGGACTTTGGGATTCGAGATGATGGTGCGCGCGATGACAAGCCGTTGCTTCTGTCCGCCTGATAGAGACGCCCCTCGTTCTCCTATCCAGGTATCATAGCCCCGCGGCAGTTGTGCGATATCATCGTGAATCAGAGCAGCCTTGCACGCCGCAACCACGAGGTGCGTCGTTTCTTCGTCGGAGAACCCTTCATCCGAGCTGGCCAGTCCGTCTAGGACATTCTGATATACTGTGCCGCTGAACAGAGTGGGCTCTTGCTGAATAAGGCGGATATTGGTCCGGAGCCATCGCAAGTTGATGCTCTCCAATGTGTGCCCATCGAGTGTGATGGTCCCGGACGAACATGTATACCATCTCTCAAGGAGGCCGAATATCGTGCTCTTCCCAGAGCCGCTGGCACCGACAATGGCTGTGACTTGATTCGGAGGGAACGCCAGATCCAAATTCTGCAAAACGGGAGTGTCTGGTCGCGAAGGATACGAGAAGCATACGCCCTGGAACCGAATATTGCCTTGGCATTGCTCAGGTGTGATGCCGTCCTTTGAGAGCGAATCAATCCTCGAGATCCTATCGATCGTGGAGAACAGATCCTGCGCAGCAGCCATGGCTTTCGACACGGCAATGATTTGCGGCGCGATTTGCGTCAATGCCTGCGCGGCGGCCATTACGGCGAAAATAACCCTGCAGAGAGCATGTCAGAGAGACCGTTGAAGATACCGAGTAGCCATTCAAGCTCTCTTTCCTTTCGGGGAAAAAATGGCATGGTATTTACGTTATGATGGTCCCCGGCTCCTGAATTTCGCCACTTGAATACATTCGCACGCCTTGCCACAGGGCCAATCCATAACCCGCAGTAATGCTGAAGAACTCAACCGGAAACAAGACGGCGTACAAGATTGACTTTTTATCTCCAACCCGTCTCGCTTCGCCAAGCATCTTGTCAAACCGGGCCACGAGTCTAGGAAAAGCCCAAAACGCATGCGCTGTGCGGATTGTCGACAGCGCTTCTTCGGCAAGAGAGCCCGATGCGTTGTATATATCAAACATCTGACCTTCCAGCTTGGTGTCAAAGTAGATACAGATGAGCATGACGGCGATGTTGATTGGAATGATGACGGCCGTGATGAGCGTCAACTTCCACTGCACGAAAAAGGCCACCACAAACGCGGAGACGAGCATGGAGACAGACTGTAATATGAGTCCGAGTTTCTCAGAAATGCCGCGGTAGATCAGGTCCCCGTTTGCGGTGATTTGACTAGCCACGGACAGAGAATGCGTGTCGAAGAAGGCGATTTCCTGCCGCAGGAGTTGGCGTACGAAATCCACGCGAAGATTCTTGACTGTTCTAATGGCTGTGGTGTTGATGAAAATCTAAGAGGGTGTTTCTGTCCTTAGAACGATTTAAGCTTCCTTGGAACATACTCGCCAGGAAAAAAGAAAGAAGAAGAAGAAGAAGGAGGAGGGAGAGGAGAGAGGAGAGTGTGTACCATCCAGGTATAGAGCAATGCAAACCTTGCAATGAAAATATACACAAACAAACGACTGTTCATCATTCTCATCAGATGTTTTCCAGAGGGATGTTATTTCTCTCCCACGAATTCTCACATCAGGAGTAGTAGTTTTCATCAAGACACATACGTATAGTGGACGACCTCGTTCATGTACGTATCCGGAGACAACTTCCCGGCAGCAAACCGACTAAACACGTTGATGAATCCCCCGAAAGCGACGTTCATGAGCGGAAGAGTGGTGCCCGCTGCAAGCATGGCTACAAAAGCAATGATATTGAGTCCCCATCCTGTTTTGTCATTGTATCGAAAGACACGCTAAATTTGGGTTGTGGTACTGATATTAGCCTTTCTTTCTTTTTCTTTCTTCTTTTTTTTTTGCTACGTGTTCAAAAAAGGAAGGGGTAATTTTTATTTGAGAGACCGCGTAAAGGGTTAAGTAAAATGAAAGGAAGTCATACAAAAAATGAACCGACGTTTGTTGTAGTGGCTTTGCCGTCATGGTTTTCCCTTTCGTTGTCGTCTTTGCTTCGATCGCCTCCTGGATTTGCGACATTGGATGTCCTGTCAGGGTTCCCAGCTGGCGGTGGAGCAGCCTCAGCTGTCTCGCTTGGTTGCATTCTTGGTTTAGTGGTCAAGATGACAAGTTCAATGGCAATGCCATCTACGGTTCACCTTTCTAAAAAATAAACGGTAAAAGAGGTAAACGCTCCAGATGGTGGCAGCAGGGTCACCGGCTCGGAGAAAAGTGTAACTCCTTCAGCCTGAGGAGATGCTGCCCCTTATCTGAGGATCCTTTGCCCCTGGAAAATTCTTTGGCCGAAGCTCTATCGGTATCGCAGCGTAGAACGAGTGCAGTGTGCACTGGAACTCAGCCACCTTGCAAGAAACAAGTGTACGAAACCAGTAAACTTCTACTAATAGAGTCGGTATCCCGGACAAACAAGCAGTCATCTAAACGAAAGCCTACGCAGGCATAGGGGTGAATTGACGCAATCAGAGAAGGTCACACGGCCTCGCCATGCGCCTCTGCAGCTTCCATGCAGCCGAGGGAATTGGAAATGCTTTCACTTACACTTGACAGGCTCGATCCTGCAGGGGCGGCTGGATGAGGCAATAAACTTTCGTTACATCCTACCAACTTCCGTGGAAAGAAATAAAGACTGGACCTGCATCAAAAAAAAAAACGATGTTCCATACATGAAAGTAGGTACTGACAATGCAGATCTAAAACACATAGTCTTCTAAGGAAAAGCGTTATGATATGAGTATAAAGTTGAGGGAAGATTTATATAGTTACCTATATGTACATCGATATGCAAAGTACTGCATCAAATAGGGTGTTAATTCACTTGAAGCTTTAAACGAGATATAGAAGGTATTTCTCATATATGTAATCGGAGACCTTTAGTGCAGGTCCAGTGCCTTATTTACTCCCCCCCCCCCCAACTGCCACCGAGCCCTATCATCATCATACTGATGCAAGGATCATTGACTCATGCCTGCAATTGTGCTTATTTTGCCCTGGCTCGTGATGACAGATTTTCTTGTCTCCCCACCCCCCCCCCCACCCCCCCCCCCCCCCCCCCCCCCCACCACCACCACCAACAGGAACATTCAACAGGGGTTCTCGACCTGTAAAGTCGGCGTTTGAGACGGCTCACTTCCCTTGTATTATTGTCTTCGCATATGTTGCCCCAGTCAGAATGCATATGCATGGTTCCTTGCTTTTGGACTGTCTCGTGTGCAATCTGCTATTCCTATTTAACATTCCCAATTGCTATCCCACGACCTAATAGTAGAATGCTATATAGGCTTATGCATGAGTGGCAAGGGAATCACCTTGTTCACTGTAGATGTAGAGCGTTTTGACCGCCAGTCTCGTGTCAGAGAAAGGGAGTGCGGTCCAGTCGTTGATCATAGAACGCAGACATGCGCACGATTGATTTTCTTTTCTGCTCTGCCGAGCGAACCGAAGTAAAGGTTTGTGAGACTCTTGTTTCACTTGTGACTTGACAACACTACTGTCTTGACGCAGTGTGAAACGAACCACGCAGCAGAAACACAGCAGAAGAGCTTCGTTATGGCGCGGTCTCGCATCATGTCACTATCCGACATCGATGAATCGACCTTGGCCGCCGTAGCAAAGTCGTGCAGCACCTCGCCCGGCGCAATAGAGGATATCTACGAGTGCACGCCATCACAAACTGACATGATTGAACAAGCACAGCCCGACGTGTTGCAAATCATTCTCTCTTTCAATGCCCAAGTCAGTCGAGAACGCTGGCGCCAAGCTTTTCATTTCATCATTTCGAGAAACGCAACGCTTCGTACGCGTTTCGCTGAAATCGAACCTGGAAGATTCCTTCAAGTTGTTCTCAGGCCGAAAGAGGTCGAAGACGACATCATCCTCCCAGATAGTTGCCATGACATCGATGAGTTTTTGCGCATGAGCGGCGACAGATCAAGCCAGCACTGGCTCGGCGTACCTCTCTTTCAAGCGGTATTCAACGGCAGCAGATTTGTCGCCTCAACACACCACGGCGTCATGGACTACTGGTCCTGGGTCACGCTGTTCAATTCCGACATTGTAGCAGCATTGAATGGACAGCAAGTTCCGGACCGTCCGGCGTTCAAAGACTTTGTGCGCTACTGCCAGACCATTGACAGGTCCGAGGCCGAGAGCTTCTGGCAGCGGCGATTTAGGGGGTCAGTATCGTGCTTTCCTGTGGCCAGCGGTTCGGAAACTGCTTCACGCCGAATCAGGAGAGATACTCTGCGAGAATTCACGTTTCCACCTGGGACGATAGGAGATGTGGTTCGTGTCCAGATGCCGTACTACATAGAGGCAGCATGGGCAATCACGTCAAGCATATACACGGCAAGCGACAGCGTCGCTTATGGGTATATGATATCCGGCCGAGCGTCATCCTCAAACGGACTGCAGAGGACGTTCGGACCCCTGATTAGTGAGGTCCCCGTCCAGGTCGATCTTCGACGCAACGTGACGGTGGGCCAGCTCGTCAAAGACAGGGCCGTCTCTCTCAAACAGCTCCAGGCACATCCGGCTCGGCACTGGGGACTCCGCAAAATAAAGGCGGCCGTTGGGGAAATCAATGACGCCTGGAAGTACGGAACTCTGCTGAACATTCTGCCTGACCATCTTGCTCCTCCTGCTCCCACTCCCCCGTCAGACGTCGGGACCGACGAATCTCCCGTACCGAGGGTGTATGTTGATCGAACCATTGCCCTTCTTGGGTGTATTCCTCTGTCCCTGATGTTCAGCTTGCGTGAAGATGGATTTGTTCTTGATCCGCGTTTCGATCCCAAGTCCATTTCCAAAAGACGTTTGACTCTCGTTCTGGACCAATTTGAGCATGTGCTACGGCTGTTACTACAAGCGCAACCGCACGAGACGCTCAGCAGCTTGGAGTTGCTGAATGACGGTGACAGGGCGCGCATCTCTGCCTGGAACAGCAAGTTGGGCACCGAGGAGACGGCATACTCAACCGTTCATGCGGCATTTCGTGCCCAGGTCCGTGTGCGGCCGGACGCCACGGCAGTAGAAGTGGAAGAAGATGGACAGGTGAAGAGCGTCGACTATCGCGCTCTCGATCAAATGTCTGACCGGCTCGCAAGCCTACTGCGCAGTCGAGGCATATCGCGCAACATCCCCGTGTGTCTCGTGTCCGAGCCTTCCACGTGGGCCATTGTCGCGATACTTGGCATCACGAAGGCCGGTGGTATAGTTGTCCCGATCGACAGCAAGGCCAGCCCCGAGATGAGGGCTGCCATTCGCTCCAAGGTCCGGGCCGGGCTCGTGTTGGCATCATCCACGCAGTACGCGACATGCGTCGGTCTTGCAACGGACGTTTTGGTTGTCAACCCTACCTCTATCAACGAGCCGCTGGCGACCCAGTTGCCGGACAATGACGAGCTGGAGAGCTGTTCGACGGACACGGCACTACTGTACTTTACTGGTGGTAGTACATGCAGTAGTGGCGCGGAGGAACAAGCAACGGGCATCATGTTTGCGCACCATACTCTCGTCTCTTCTTCAAGATCGCAGGCCAAGGCGATGGGTTGGCAACCTGGTTGTCGTGTCTTGCATTGTGCCGACTATGTGTCGGGCTTGAGTATGTGCGAGGTCTTCGGGACTCTGCTTTCGGGGGGTTGTATTTGCATCCCTGCTGTCAAGAATCTTGGCCGCTCCAATGTCCCCTTGGATGTTCAGACAGACTGGGCGATACTTGGCTCAAATTCTCTTGGTTACAAATCATCATCATCATCATCATCATCATCATCATCACCAGTGGCCGTGAGCAATAGCTGCCAGCAGTCCATCCTCTGCATGGCTGACCCAGACCAAGTCAAAAAATTAACGGCTTGGTCGACTTCCGCGAGTCGTTTAGTCCGCGGCTGGGGCATAAGCGAAACATGCTTCATAAGCGTCATAGCAGACGAGACTACCCCGTCTTCAGAGCTGGAAGACGAATATATTGGCTTTCCGATCGAATCTTGCTCGGCCTGGATCGTAGACCCGTACAATATTCACAACCTCGCCCCGGTGGGCAGCATGGGGGAACTGCTGTTTTCCGGCGCCAGTGTAGCCCAGGGATACTGGGCAGATGACGGCAAGACAGCGTCGTCTTTCGTCTCGCCACCCCGGTGGGCGGCTTCATTCTCTCTGGGTTCGGCCAAGCTCTTTCGCACGGGATATCTGGCCCGTCACAGAATGGATGGATCGATCGCCCTGGTGGGTAAACGAAGCCATCGTTTCAAGATAAGGGGTCACACTGTGCAGTTGGAGCAACTGGAGAGGACACTTCGTCGTCATTGTGTCCAATTGCGAGACGTGGCCTGCTTGAGGCAGATATGCGCTGGTAGGACACAGGTCGTAGCCCTGGTATGCTTGGCTGACTCCCGGTTACCGTCGGACCAAGCACTGCAGAAGGTTCATGATAGGTACCGAGGGATTGTTGATGAGCATATGGCAGCCGTTCGGACAATTGCGGAATCAAAGTTGCCGAATGCTGTGATTCCTAGCATTTGGCATGTTGTTGAAAGGTTACCGTGGGTGGACGATGGCGATTTGGACAGATGTAAGATCCGACACTGGCTGAAATGCTGACGTCTTGTGTGTGGTTTGTGTTTCTGGTGTTTCTACGGGCAGTCCGGCTTCTCCGTATACCTAAACCTACTTATGCACTTTACAATGGCAGATTACCGGGCAAAGTCGGGGTTCATCAAAACCGTCGACAGCTTGGCTTGCAGAGATCAGGGCAAATAATTTTTGATGTTCTGTCTACGGTGTTGAGAAGAAGAGCTACTGGCCATCATGTAAATACAGTCGAACCTGGAGATTTCCATCTTTCAGCACCCTGCTGCCTACCTAGGTACTTATATGAAGTCTTTACTGGTTGACTAGGTACTATGAGTAATCTGCTCGGCGTAAAGTTGCACATGAGAACGGTCAACGCGTTCTGGAGCGCGACATTGCTGAAGAGCTGCTTAGGGTCCATGTCGAAAGAGGGGACAACGAAAGGCGAGGGAAGGCACGCGGTGCATTCAAAGGTTCAGCCTTGCGCTGTATTTCCAGACAAGATACATACTTGTAAAGATCGTGATAGCGGTAATAAAGAGATGAACTAGAGCCCCCTAGCAGAAACGAGTTCTCGAAAAGGGGGGGGGGGGGATTTGCCACTCCGAACGGCCAAAGTTTTCCCCATCTGTCTCCCGCTATACATGACTGCCATGTCCGACTCGACCAACGCCTCCTTCAATCACCACCTTTGCCGTGGTCCCATTCTTCAGCAGCGTCCTGCTGTATATAACAATACCTGCAGTGCGGTGTTAGTGGAAACCACGAATCTTCTGCCCCTTTGGAAGGTGGCGCGTTTTGGGAAAAGGTAAACGACATGGTCCGTCAGGCTGCATCCTTCCGCAGGACCACGCCGAGGAAAAGAAGTGGACGACTTACCCGCTATAGTACGGGGCTCGTGTCTGGCAGCGTCCTCCGCCAGACTGCGTCGTTGTTAGCGAAAAAAAGAGTTCTGAATGGGTGCTAGCAACAACGATGACGATAGGGTGGAGGATGGCTTTATGACGTGTGTGTGCCGTTAAGAATTGGAGAAGAAAGGTAAATCTCGACAAGACTCCCCCACGGATCAACTTACAATCGAACAATCCTCATCGTCCCTGCATATAGCCCCCAAGGGTCCTTTAGGCGACACTGTATACGAAGGATGCCCGCCGACATCAGGCACAAAAGCCACGACAACGCCCACGAAGAGGAAAAGAAATGACAACGTTTCGACTTTCATTGTTGTTGTTTATTTATTGGCTTTTCGTTTCTGTGCTTTTGTGTCCCTTTTTTTGTTTCTTTTTTTTTTGTCTCGAAACAAGAAAATGTAGAAAGGGCGTATTAAGGAATCAAGAACTTTGACGCCGTGGGCCGATGGTAACCAATTCGATATCAAGTTGACACGTCCAGTTGGCGCTGTGCATCGATGCAGGTTCAATCCGGATAGCTCCGTATTTCGTTTCGTAGTAATCTTGGTAGAAAGATGTCTAAATACTGCGCGCGCTGAGACAAGGCGGATAGCCAAGCAGGAAAAGAAGAAAAAAACAAAGGGGGGGGGGCGCGATGATAGACGTTTTATGTAGTTTATTCGCATTGCCTTGTTACTTTTGTTTTCTCGTAGCATTGGCAAACTAGTTTTTACGCTGTTGTGGCTTTTAGTAGATTTCATTAGCTAAAGCAAAAAAAAAAAAAATCAAAAAAAAAATCAAAAAAAAAATCGTTACAAAACAGACCCTTACCAACCCTTTCCTCCCCTTCGCTCATGTCCGTCGCAGATGAAGCACATCCGTGGAAAGGGGGGCCTCTTGGGTCTCACGGCCATCGCGATGCCAGCCCTATCCCCTCATACCCTGGTGGACGCATGCATTTCGCCATTCGCATTCCATTCCATTTCGCATCTTGGCCGTGCCGTGCTGTGCTGATCTGCAGAATCCGGCATGTACGCGCGGGGTGTTTGCTCCGTCACGTGGAAGCCACGGCCTCGTGCATCCCATGTCCATCGATTTCGATGTCCCTCGGGATGCCCGAGCGTAGATGGTGTGCATGGCAGCAACCGGGTGGGAGCAGCCGAGGGGTGGTGAAGGGAAGGTGAAAATCAAAATCAAAATCAAAATCAAAATCAAAATCAAAATGAATAATGGTAAATTACACGCGCAACGAGATGAATAGCAAGCGAAAAGACGCAAGAAGACGGAACGCAAAACGAATGCAAGAGAGAGTTGCACGGGGTGCGCGTCCCGTGTTTCGGCTCATTTCGGCGTATTCGGCATTCTTCGGGGCCTCCGTCCCGGGTTTGGTGCCGTGGGAATCAAAAAGAGGGAAAAAAAGAGGAAAAGAAAAAAAAAAAAAAAAAAAAAAAAAAAAAAAACACGGCTTCAACAGGATGGGATTCTGGGATTCAGCTCCAACAGATGGTCTGTCTGCCTCGGCAAGCGCAATGATGACATGCATAGTGGGCGTATTTGCCTCTTCTTTGCGGTTTTTTTTTTTTTTTTTTTTTTTTTTTTTTTTTTTTTTTTCCCTCGTCGTTTTCATTTCTTTCCTTTCCTGTCCCTTTTTTCTTGTTCCTCCCACTTTCGCCTCGCCCTGCCTGCCCTGCCTGCCCTGCTCGCCTCCATGCATCACGGCTACTGCCGGTTTGTGGGTGCGCCGCTCGACACTGCCACCTGGCGCCGATAGATAGCAGGTAGCACGTTGACGACAAGGGCGCGACCGGTCCTTGACAATTTTGAGATGACATGTTTTGGTTCAGCAGTGATTGTTCTTCTTTTTTTTTTTTTTTTTCCATCTTGTCCGTTTATTCCATACAAGGTCGTTTTGCATGTATATTGACCACCCTTGTTCCATGATTGATTGGTCCGACTATAACCCCTCTCTCCATCATCCCTTTCCTCGTGATTGCATCGCGTGTACATTTCCACCATTGATTCGCTCGTCACACAACTCCCAACCACATAAGGCTGAATATCCCGCCGCCGGCACATCCCACCTCCCGGGCTGACAATTCAGTCGCGTCCGGCACGGCCAGGGGTGCTCGATCCTCCAGATGGCCCGGTGACCAGTCGCCGTCTCGTGCTGGCCCCTCCGCGGACCCCGGCCCATCTCATCCCAGCTGTCAAATCATCGGATTCATCTCGTTGGTGCTGCCTGGGCCTTGGAGCGCAGGGCGGCGGGAGGGGCGCTGCATGGCCGAGGTAACGTCACTTGTCACTTGTCCATTGTGGGTTTGGGAGTTGAAAACTCGGTAATGATCCCTCCGCTGGTTCACCAACGGAGACCTTGTTACGACTTTTACTTCCTCTAAATGACCG
>SRPU01000937.1:0-12561 GCA_018360185.1 Claviceps lovelessii
TTTATTCTTTTTCTTTTGGTCTTGCACAGTCCAAACCCAAGGCGTACGGGACTCCATCATACCGCCCAATGTTCCACCTCATGCGCAAGATAGACCACCCAAGATGAGACTCTATCCTCATGTGCCGGTTCCGCCCGAGGCCGTCGTGAAGTGGAACACCATCTTGATGCCGCAGGTCAACCAGGCTCTTGGCCACTTTTACAGGACGCATCCAGAGTCTGTTGAAATCTCTCTCGAATCGGTTGGATCGAGCCCCCAAGCCACGAAACCGACCGTGGTAGTCATCTGTTCCTCCGTGCGCAAAGTCCGAGCCATTCTCACGACCCGTCTGGGCGAGCTCTTTGATGGCACGACGGGATTTTCTCTCAAGGTGTGCCGAGGCCAGGTGTTTCCATCCCGTCGGTACGCGAAACACGGCCTCCGGTCCGTGGCTCGCCGTCGAGACTCGGGTGGACACAACCTGCACGGTCCGGCGGGTGCAGATGATGACCAGGTCGAGGCCGTGAACCCCGAGTATCAAGAGTGTCCGGGCAACGGGGCCAGCATCGGGGCCTGGATCGGCGACCGGCATCTCCCGCCCGTCAGCTTCGGGGGCTTGGTCCTGGTTGACGGCAGGCCGTATGGTATGACGGTCCACCATATGCTCGACGACCCGGACCGGGAGGAGGCCACACCGACGGGGACGCTGCGCAGCAGCAGCGTTCCCCGGTATGACCACGATTGGTTCGTCGAGTTCAGAGACAGCGGTACAGATGACGAGGAATTCTCATGGGACCTGTCCGATACGGGATCCGAGGCATGCTTTGAGGGGGACATTGGCGGCGAATATGGGAGCGGCGGCGACGACTTTGACTTTGACTTTGACCACGACCACGACCACGACCACGACCACGACTTTGAGAACCAGGAGGCGCAGTACGGGGACAAAGGGGAACCCGGCGATGTCCCGGGCATCGAGCCTGGCTGCGGCGGTGACTACACTGTGACACAGCCCGCGCTGGACGACGTCGAGGAAGGATTCTATCCCTGTGCCGAGACGGAAGACGAAGACCATTTGGATTCATTCAGCCTGGGCAAGGTCTACGCCTCGAGTGGTATCCGCCGCAGGCGAGCCAACGGTCTCATCCACGAGGTGGACTGGGCACTGTTTGACTTTGTAGACGGCCGGCGTCCACAAGACAACTCGATGCCTCGCTGCAAGGCCGGGCCCGAGCCGCCGTCCCTCAGAGCCAAGCCCAAGTTGTGCCACGACATGGACAGGCTGCGTCCCACGACGGTGGCGCCGTCGTCATGCCTGCCCGGCCTGGAGGTGCAATGCATGGCGCGCACGAGCGGGCTACGAACTGGACGCATCTCTGCCGCGCTGGCCAGTGTCAAGATCTACGGCCGTTGTTCGCCGAGCCATTCCTACCAGGTTGCCAGCACGCCGTCGGGCAACGGCAACGGCAACGGCAACGGCAACGGCATCGGGCGCAACTCGACCGGTCATCTGCCCATGGGGATTCCCGGAGACAGCGGCGCATGGATCGTGGACCTCGACCGCGAGCAGCTCTGCGGCCATGTCCTCGCTTGGAGTCCGCGCAAGCGCGTGGCCTACATCTGTCCCATGGACGTGGTCTTGCTCGACATGGCCCAGACACTGAGGGCGTCTGAGGTGTCGTTGCCAGGGGGCGGACCGGTGGTGACGCTGAAACAGCCACCCGGTCATCGTGTCCGGCATGCCGATTCCCTCGCGAGGACGGCAAAGGATGCGGATGGGCTCGCGGAGGAGGACTGCCTCGCCGGCACGAGTGAAGCCGTCACGACATCCGAGAGCGCCGGCGTGGTCGTGGCCCGGCGCGCAGGGAAGACGGATGCGGAAGCCCCGTCCCACGGGCCCAACCGCAGCATGAGCAGCCCGGGATCGTCGAGTCCGAGTCGCTTCGAACCATCGAGTGAGCTGCGCGGCCTGGCTGCTTGTCTGGAGGACCTGACGATGGGACCTGCTCCCCGGATCGGGGTGAGTGGGTGAATCACATGTGGGATGTAGAAAGAGGGGAAGGAGTCGTGACGGGCAGGCCAAGGGTTATGGGTATGCGTTCCATGTTGTTTTATGTTTTTTCTTTTTTTCTTTTTTTTCTTCTTCTTTTTTTCTTTTTCTTTTTTTCTTTCTTTCTTTCTTTCTTTCTTTCTTTTTTTTTCTTTTCTTTTTCTTTTTCTTTCTTCTTTTTCTTCTTAGATCCGGTGAGCTAACTGGGGCCACGTGGATTGGGCTCGTAGTTCACGTTTTTCATGTACAGTACGGACTCTCAATGATTTCACACCCATGGGCCACCACGTTCATGGTACGCCACCTGACGCCACGTAAGGCCATCAACGGTACCTATCTGCCCACTCAGGAAGGTGTCTAAAAGACTTTTACTGCGTACATGGTCATTTATGATTCTTTGCAGAGGACTTGCCATACCGGCCCTGTGCTTGGAGGTGCACCACTGTTCTTTAAGAGGTCCATGAGCAGGGAAAGTGCCTAATCATGCAGTATAGCGTAATGCTAGCTATACTTGTAGGGTACTCGGGGGTATATGATAGACATTGGTAGAAACGTTCTCGAGGTACGTACGCCGATGGCGTGAAGCGTGTATGGAACGGGTGTAGAACCATTTAGGGGTCGTACTCTATATACACCCCTATGTTTTTAAAGAGGTGTATAACCAGGCTAAGCCCATCTAGTAATACGGCATACGGAGCGCCGCCTGTACTTGCGGAGTACTCGGAAGCATTAGTAGAAACGTTCTCAAGGTACGTACGCCGCTGGCCTTAAGTGGTGCACGTAATGGGTGTAGGGTCATTCAAGGGTCGTACTATACACCCATGTTTGTAATAGAGATATATGACCATGGGAAGTTGATATAATAACAGCACGGCGTAATGCACCTAGACTTTTCCAGCCAGGGCAGCTTACCTAATGATTACAGTATAGCGTAACGCCACCTGTACGCATAGAGAACTGTACCAAGATAATAAGTAATATATAGAAAAAAGCTTTCTACAAGTAGGTAGCGCCAGTCGCGTTTGGTAGCGTGCATAATGGGTGTATAATCATCCAGGGGCCGCAGCGTATAGAGGAGGACTGCCTCCAAAGCAAACAGTTGCAAAAGTCTAATGACTGACTCGTGACATATAAAGGACGTCGGGGACCTCTTGCAAAAACAACAATAGTTTTTTTTTTTTTTCTGTATTCTCATCTGTATCCAACTCCTCAGACAGTCTCGGTGTCTTGATCATCCAACAACATCGTATCATTGACTGTTCATTCATCACGGGGGCCGCAAGATTCTATCCACACCACCTCCTACTTGTTTCTCTGTACAACTGTCTATTCATCACCACCAGCATCTTTTTGGGACAACTACAATGGCAGATTCACCCACCACGTCAATCAAAACTCGCTTCATCGTCCTCTCCGACACGCACGGCAGTCCCATCCCCCCTTCCCTCCAAGGTCGACAAGCCGACGTCGTCATCCACACCGGCGATCTCACCCAGCACTCGACGCTCTCCGAGTTCAAAACAACCATAGAGTCCCTGCAAACCATCCACGCCCCCGTCAAGCTCATCATCGCGGGCAACCACGACTTCAGCCTCGACACTCCCGCCCTGGAGAGCAAATTAGTCGAGGCGGACCGCGTAGCAGGCGGCCCCATCGACCGGGACCTCATCACGCGCGAGTTCGGCCACGCGGGAGACGCCCGCGCTCTGCTCGTGGAGGCGCGCCATCGCGGCATCACCTTTCTCGAGGAGGGCAACTCGTCCATCCGGCTCGACAACGGCGCGCTCCTCCGCGTGTATGCCAGCCCCTACACACCCTGCCGCGACGGCAGCGCGGGCTGGGCCTTCCAATACCAGGACCGGCACGACTTTGACATCGACCCGGCCACGCACATCGTCATGACACACGGTCCTCCGCACGGCATCTTCGACCGAACTCCGGACAGAAAACGGGCCGGCTGTCCTGCGCTGTTCGCCGCCGTGGCGCGGCAGCAGCCGCTGATGCATTGCTTTGGGCACGTCCACAACGGATGGGGCGCCAAGGCGGTTGCCTGGAAGGCACCGCTTTCGGACTCGCCCTCTCATTTCACAGACATTGATCACGAGCAGTCGGTGCTGATCGATGGCCTTGCTCGGTCTCGGGGGCTGGACCCAGGCGCGGAACTCGGCAGCGGCGTCCGCGAGACGAGCCACTGCGGAGGGGAGGACGAGCTGGTGGGCCAGGGGAAGACGTTGTTTGTGAATGCGTCGATTACGGGAGACGAGGGGAGTCAGTTGCCCTGGGTGGTGGACTTGATGGTGCCTTCGAGTTGACCAAGAAGGAACTCGTGGGCACTGAGTTTTTGGGCCATGGGCGCGAGAATAAAATCTGTCTCAAACGCAATATTGCCCCATCTCCATCCTGCCATGTTCTGTGTCTGAGGTTGTAATCACCAGATTTGTTGTCTATCTTTGCAAGATAAACAAACGCCTTTGAACGCGGTGCTGCATCCGGGCAGCAGATGAAATCTTGGCCTTCAATGCACTGCTACTTTCCAATGCGTAATACCCTCGATGTATTGCTTAGCAAAGTGAAGCCGTCCGTTGCCATGGTGTCGACGTGTAGCCTTTTGTTCGTGACAGCCCCCAGGGCACCTTCTTCGTTTACTTTCTTCGGTGGAGAGACTATGGGACGAAATCTGCGAGGAACTTCTTTTTGCAGTGTTGTGAAAGTTCTTGGATTCTGAACGAGCATAGCATCCATATAGGCGTTTTGCTATGTTATTTTTCCGAAGCGTATTCTTTTTTATTTCCTCAATACGGACACCTTACTGAAACTATATGAGTAAGATAGTCCTAAGATGCCAAGCCCAGCGTCACTCTTTCTTGGCACATGAGAGCAGCTCTCTTGGATTGTTTCCTCGCGGTTACTTTGCTTGTTATTTCGGAACTTCGCAGAGATATCATCTTGGTTGGCGGGGCGGCAAGCATTGCCCACGTGTCGCAGTAGTATTCGGAAGATGTAGACATTGCGGCGCCACACAATATCATCGCGCAAATCTGGGAAGCCATCTTAAATCGGGCTACAAATTTCAATATTGAGGCTGATGGACAACTCCCTTCAATTCTCCGCAAGGTTTCATTGTTCGTCTAGATTTGATAGAAATTGGGGCTGGTTTCATCAATCGCGTTGTTACAGCCATACCATTTCTTGGCGGAAGTCTGGCGTCTAAACCAGATCTCTTGAGGCTTCGCGCACTTTCAGCCGTTGATCGTGGCAATTTTGGAGAGATCGAGGACTTCAGGTTGCTGTTATGTGAATTGGCAATGGAGGGGATGCTGTTACCAGAGCTGGATTCTGCTAAGCGCAGCGCCGTCATCGCCATTGCTGCACAGCTCGGGCCATTGAGTAGATTGGTTTTGGTAGCAATCTTGGGTATGGACAATTCGGATGCCGGTTTGTCAATTTTAGAACTTGGGTCATGCCTAGATAGCATGGAAAATTGGACACATCTCTGAAGTACACCTCGGCGCCCATGAACTCTGTCCATGACGCGACTCCGCGCCTGACGTATGGACTTTTGGATTTTTAGGCATTGAAAATACAGGAGGGGTGTCTGGCTTGGTGGCCGCATTTGAGACGAAACTCGAATTTTCGCACACATACACAGGGCGGGTGGGTTTCCAAGGCTTTCAGCAGACTCGGAATGCTGTGCAAGAATTCCGCGGAACGCACTTGACATGTGAAACGAACAATAGCTTTGAAAAGAAGTCAGGCACGTACGTTTGTTCTTTCTTCCTCTTTGAATATAATAGCTGGTTTCCGGGTTGTCAGTGGCGATACTTCTACGTTGCAAAAACACATAGAACCACCTACTGTACAAGACTATCAAGACGCTGCCTCCCGCGGCTGGCTTCCCGCCGAACAGACACACTCGACCTCCATGCTTTCCCTGTTCTCTCTGTTCTCCCTGTTTCCCTGTTTCCCTGTTTCCCTGCTTCCCTGCTTCCCTGCTTCCCTTCTTCCCTGCTTCCCTTCTTCCCTGCTTCCCTGCTTCCCTGCTTCCCTGCTTCCCCACGTTTTCCTTGTTTCCCTCCCTACGAACCTCATTCATCTTGGCGTCATCTTCGTCACAAGGACCCGACGTTCTGGGGCGAATTAGCCCGAGCGCTGCGCCAAAACAGGAGACTTGGGCGGCACGCCCGGGAAGAACGTCGCAGGCATGGCCGGGATGGGAATCGGCTTGTTGACGTCAAACGGCGCGGGCAACTCATTCGGCAGCATGGGTTTCACGACAAATGGCTGCGCGTCTCTGTCGGCCGGCTCCGGGTCCGTCAACGAGTGCTTCCCCTTACCCGCGAGACAGGAGCCGGCGCCAAAGGCATTCTCGCAGACCTCGGTGGTGGCCGAGCCGTTCTCGTCCCGGATGTTGACGTCGCGGATCAGGATGTTCTTGCAGGGAACGTCGGCGGGACAGAGCACGCGGATGGCGGCGCGCTGGACCTGATCGATGCGGCTCGTGCCGTTCCAGTTGGTGACGCTGATCTTGGAGTAGGAGACGCCGGGACCGGCGCCGACGACCTGGCGCTGCCAGTTGGAGTCGAGGTCGAAGCCGTAGGCGTTGGAGTGGCCGATGAAGTTGTCGAGATGGACCGAGGAGACGCTGCCGCTGCCGCCGCGGGACTTGATCATGAAGAGTTGGTTGGAGTGGTGGGTGTAGATGTTGCGGTAGACGATGTTGGAGATGCCTGTCGTGTTTGATTAGTCTTTTTATCCTCTCTCTCTCTCTCTCTCTCTCTCTTCTTTCTTTTGGTATTTTCTTCGGCTTCTCCCACACAAAAACGTACTGGTACCGGTGCTCAGCGATCCGATGGCGCATCCACCCGACCAGTTGCAATGAACCGACTCGACAAGAATGTTCTTGGCCGGACTCTGTATATTTCCCAGTCAGCAACCGAACACCACGTTGGACGTTATGCTGCTCGTCAGCGTACCTTGACAGTCACGCATTCGTCCTTGTTGGAAACCTCGACATCGTGGACCCAAATGTTGGCACCCCATACATCGATTCCGTCCAGGCCACCTTTGTAGCCTCCATGAACGACAAGGTTGAATACTTCGCCGTTGGTGGAGTTGTCGACGGTAAGATGGAACGCCGGTGCTGCGCCGCAAGGTCAGCCCAATCTCTCTCTCTCTCTGTCTTTCTCTCTCTCTCTCTGTCTTTCTCTCTCTCTCTCTCTCTGTCTTTCTTTCTCTCTCTCTTTCTCTCTTTCTCTCTCTCTCTCTGTATATATACATATATATACATGTATACATCCCATCTTCATTTGGCACTAGACTCACAATCAACCAGCACGAAATCGTGTACGGAAAAGTTGGTGCAATGGCGCACGCGCATGATGCGAGGACCATACTCGCCGACTACAAAGGGGTCAGTTCTCTGTTTTGTGTGTGTATGTGTGTGTGTGTGTATGTGTCTGTATCTGTATGTAGCCGCTCAATGCAACGTACCCTGGTGATAGTCATATCCAAATCCCTGTATGGCACCCCGTCCTGACGCACTGTACACCTCGATGTCGTCGGAATCGCTGATGAGAATCATGTTGCCACGGGCGGTGCTGCTCATCGCGTTAGCAACAAAGACGGGCGTAGAACAGATAAAAGTAAAACACAATGCAAAAAAAAAAAAAAAAAAAAAAAAAAAAAAAAAAAAAAAAAAAATCACTCAACAAAAACAGTTCACAATGATTTCGTCCATCTTACCCAGCACGGAAAATGGTCCCGTCAATGTTCAACGCAACATGCTTCGCCTTGTCCAACACAACCCATGTCGCAAGACCATATTCTCCGGCAGGGATGTACACCTCTCCTCCGGCTCGGCATGCATCCCAAGCCGCGGCGATTGCCGGTCCATTATCCGCCGTCCGGCTGGCAACGCCTCCGTGTTCCATAATGTTGCACACCTTGATCGCGCGCTTCGACGCCGTCGACGTTGTTGGCCCGATGGATTGTCCAGATAGTGCAGCGACGCTGAGGCGCGCAAGCGACGCAAACAGCAGGCATCCCGACAGCCACGTCATTATTGCAGAAACCGTTTGAACCTGTCTTGTCTTTTTTCTTGTCTGATAACGTAGGCGAGGGCGCACGGGGGTCGTTGAAGGCAAGAAAACCTATATCGA
Source organism: Claviceps lovelessii (assembly GCA_018360185.1). Classification (NCBI taxonomy): domain Eukaryota; kingdom Fungi; phylum Ascomycota; class Sordariomycetes; order Hypocreales; family Clavicipitaceae; genus Claviceps; species Claviceps lovelessii. The sequence goes on from SRPU01000937.1 coordinate 8,188, forward strand.
GCCAGAAACTGTGAAATCGGACATTCCGTTTCCTTCCTTCGGGTCCGATGAAGGGAGGTAGACGCCCTTTATTAAAAAAAAAAAAAAGAAAAGAAAAGAAAGAAAGAAAGAAAGAAAGAGAAATAAACATAGGGGCAGAAAAGGATAAAAGGAAATAAAAGAGAATAAATAAAAAAAGCCCAATAAAATGACATTGCCGCCGCACGCCGGTCTCCGTTCCTTCGGCAATACGGTAACACCATGCGTTAGCGACGTTCTGGACTCAACTTCGTGCCGAGGGGGTAGATAACATGAGGGTTGTTCAACTAGCTCACCTGAGAGTTGCTCCACTCTTTCTGCGCGCGCACGTGACCAACTCTCAGGTGAGCTCGCCGCTATGCCCCACACCCAGCTGCACTCTTCCTCCACCTTCCCCCACACCCCCCACATCCCCCAAGTCCGCTAAAAATCGCAAGTCAAAATCGCTGAATAATTAATTAACAATTCATTATGCCTCGCACCAAGGGCAGCGCCCTTAGAGAGTTTGCTCCATATTTAGAGTATTGTTAGGGCCAGCTTACATCTAATAATAAAAGAAAGCAATAGGAAAATCTTAACCCATTTAAAATATAGGTAAGCATTAATTAATTATTAATCCATTCTTAATTAATTAATTCTTAGGTATAGGGTGGTGTGGTAGTTATCCCACCTAGTGAGGTCTTCTATTACGTTCCGCGCTATAATAGCGAATTATACAGCTTAGTATATAGAGTATATTATAAAATTTTTAAATAATTAATTAACAATGCATTAGGAGACATTCTACTCCAATGCCTCTAACCTTAGGGTATATATTAAAAATATGCATTACCTAGAGGTTAAGGCAGTTTATTCTAGGGCGCCCTTATATACTAAGGCTAAGCGTATTAAAGGTAAGCGATTCCTAATTATTATTAATTATTAATTACTTAATAATCAATTAACAATTAATTAGAATACTACACTAATGTTATGTGTTTTCTTTATAGTAAGACTATAAAGCAAGTGCCTATAGTAATAAAGGCTAAGGTAGCCCTTACCTCTAAAAAAAAGGGTAAAAAAAAGAAAGAAGATAAGTATAACATTAGCCTTCTAATTAACGCTAGTTTGCCTACATATAAAACCAGCAGTAAAAACCATAATACTAAATCTATAAGTTAAATTAATTTGTAATTAATTAATAATTAATTAATACTTCTACCTAAGCAAACTATATAAAAATGCAATAGGCAATTAAGCTTAAGAAAGGAGAGGTATACTATAGCTATTAGGCAGCTAGGTTAGATAGTAAGTGATTCTAATTTAAGAATATATTTAAGTAATTAACAATCCATTATTAATAAATTATTCTAGAATGTCCTTCTATCCTTATATCTTGCAAGTATAATGTATAGAAATACTATATTAACATTGCTAAGGCTATTCCAATTAATAACAGCAGTAAGGAGGAAGATAGTAGAGAGGAAAGTATAGAGAAAATTAATAATAAATAAATTAATAATAGATTAATACCCACTTACTTTAAAATTTTCTATAAACTTTAACTTAGCTATACTATAAAACAATAAGAATAATAGATGATTTTTTTTCTAATTTTTAATGTTATAGATAGTGTTATGCAGAATTAATTGTAAATTAATTCTTAAGTTAGGCGTGCGCACTTAAAGCAAAATTTTTACAAAATAAAGGGGGGTGTATATGCAGTTGCACGCACGCAATCGCACGCACGCAGTCGCGCGCGCAGCGTCTAACCGATTATTAATGGATTATCAATCGATTAGAGCTCACCTAAGAGTTGGTCACGTGCCCCGCGCAAAACGGGTGGAGCAACTCTCAGGTGAACTAGTTGAACAACCCTCATGTTATCTGTAGCCTCCTTCGTGCCTGACCCCCTTCCAACTTTAGCCTTGGACGAGCCCACTCTCATCTCGATTAAGAGTGATCGACTTAATGGGAGGGGTTCTGGCGTCCTGGGGTCTCGCGGCCATGGGCGCTTTTGGCCTCGGTCGGGATAAACCGAAATTGGGAAAGGAACTCGTCATGGAAATGTCCAAAGTCGCCTCGGATAATCGGCATCAGATACGCGATGGCCACGCAATCAGCACGCGGAGTTTAGATTTCACCAGACATCAGAAACCAGACGTCGGACCGTGGACACCAACCAAGCACCCGACTCAGACACTCGGACAACATGCCGGGCCGTCTGCGACACGAAAGCGCGAGACATGAAGGATGGCATCCAACGTCTTGGTGCTGCCGCCCGGCGTCTTTTCATTTGAAACACGATTTTTGTGTTTTCGTCTCTTCCCTTCAGCCTGAAACCACGCCAACTCGTGCCTCCATTCTCAACGAGCAGGGTGGAGCACTCGAGACCACGTTTTGTTGCACTAGACGGGATAGAAAGGGGGGGGGGGGGGGGGGGGGTCTAACGCACTAATGAGATGACATTCGTCTTTTTCTTCTTCTTCTCCTTCTCCTTTCCCCGTGACAACGTTGTATGGGCGAAACACGCAGTAGTGACTTGTTCACCGTATCCTTGGATCTTGGCATGGGAACGTGGCCATGGTGAGCGGTCCATTTGGCTGCAAACTTCACTCCTTGCAGATTCTATTGCCTTGTACTGAACCTCCCCTTTCGCCGTGTTTCATCATCTGCCCAGCTTGGACGAACATTGGTTTCGTTGTGGGAAAAAAAAAAAAAAACCGTAAGCGCATAATGCGGGAATAAAAAACGTAAAAACCTCTACTCCTCCGAAACCCATCCTGTCACGCCACATCCATCATGCAAGCCAAAGTTTAAACATCGTGTTCGACGCAACAAAGGCCAAGTGTTCACGGCATAAAGTATACGAGTCACAGGAACCTGAAACGCATAAAGTTGTATATGGACGATACACATGTGCAAAGATGGTTGCATCTAAACGCAAAGCCCAATTCTCTTTGGCCTGCATAAGGGATCGACAATAAAAACAAAAGAAAAGAAAAAGAAGAGAAAAGAAAAAAAAAAGAAAAAAAAAAGACTAAAAAAAGAAAAAAGACTAAAAAAAATTACTCATCTCGATCCTATTTCTTCGACATCGGGCGCTTGCGGTTCCGGAGGGCGGCTTTTGTACCAGTCGATGCAGGCCCATATCGCGAGCCCAACGCGCGAGAATCTGTAAGAGGTTATTAATATCTGGTGTGAGGACAATACAAGGGGGACCATGCGATAAAAAGTAGGAGAAATGGAGAGAAGCATGGATAAGGGGTTGAGGAGATAGTAACACATGACACATAAGAGTACATTCACAAAATCAAAACATGAATACTTAAGAATACAAACAAGAATATAAATGACGTGGAGCATGATATTCAAAGGTGTGAAAGTACAGAAAATGAAAAAAAAAAAGCATAGACCATAGTGAATAAGAACATCAGATTCAATAAGCATAAGATATAATTCTTTTTTCAAAGAATGTAAGATGAAGAGGAATATGACAAGTAGCATAGGAATAGAGAGCAAAGGTATAAAGATTTAGAGCAAAACCAGAAAACTAAAAAAGGGAAGAAAAGGGAAGAAAAGGGAAGAAAAGAATGGCCCATCTCCACACAACACCAACAAGTTGACTCACATAACAGCCCCCAAGAACCACATCGCCACCAATATCATGGACGATTTGCCAAACCGAGTGTCCCCTTTCCGGTACGCCCCGGGGTAGTCCGCCTCGCCGTCACCGTCGCCCTCATCCCCGGCAACAACGCTCGAGACAAGCAGGGATGATATCCCGCCCAGGGCGACCGCAAAGGAGAGTGCGTCGCACACGACCGTTGCGCTGGGCTTCATGGGCTCGGCGCGGGGGGAGGGCAAGGGAGAGGGGGTGGATGAAAGGGCCACCGTTTGCCAGCTATCGACGAGGAGGGCGATGATGGTCTGACATGATGGGATTTTTGGAAAAGAGGAAAGCGTTAAAAAATGTGATTCAAAGTATGAATTCAAAAGGATTGGGAGCTGGGTGGTCGCATAAATCATGCGTAAATGTGTTTGTTATTATTATTATTATTATTTTCATTTTTCTTAAAGAAAAAAAAAAAAAAAAAAACCTACGCCGACTATCCCCGGCGCCACGGCCCCGCCTGTCTCGCTCCATCTCTGCCCGACAAAAGATAGAATCACAATGGCGAATATGTCGGTCAACCAAGCCGAGCCTCGTGCCAAGGTCCGCGCCAGTGTCGTACGGCCGGGAAAATGATTTCCAGGCATGATTTACATCAGCCTGGATGCGTGGAGGGTCAATGTTCGCGTAGCAGGACCCCGTACACGGCGTTGCCTTTTTTAGTTTATTTTTATTTTATTTTTTTTTTTTTTTTTTTTTTTTTT